>APFE031577576.1:214400-231742 GCA_000404065.3 Pinus taeda
CCCCCCTCAACGGGGTTCGGGGCAGCGCCCCGAGAAATTTTTTTTTTGGACCCTATATTAGGTTGGGCGAACCTACCTGTGGTTTTCGGTCCACAGTTTTGGACGTGATGGTTTTTCGGTCCATGGTATTGGATGCTTCGGCATGTATAATATGTATTGTAACATTGAAAGGAACATAATGAAAAATCAAGCTGGTAGTCTCGGTTTTGAGATCCAGTGGGAAATCTCTGTGTATATGTGTTTTATGTGTTATGCTCTCGCATTTTTATTTCTCCTGTGATTTAGAATTCGTATGCAGGTAATTTCTGTACGGGGTTAAAACCTACAGGGCTCACACTAGAATCTGTCCAACAGTTGGCGCTTGTTCCACTCTTCTCCAACATTGGGTATCCCTGTTGCTTGAACAACAATCTCAGGTGACAATATAAAATCCACCGCTGCAAGATTCACATGCCCGTTGTGCAAATGCAAAACAAACAAGCGGACCAATTCGCTGTGGTGCTAAATTTGGGAAATTCTCTCGCAATATCCATAGCATGATTGATGACAGAAACATGTGACTGCAAGTGGACAAGCTTGCAAATAGGCCAAAGAGGTGGGCTCCTCTCTCACATGCTGACCACCCTTACCACCCCTGTGAGGCCTCCTTGGCACCTCAACCTCCGGTGTTGACTCACGGTCATCACTTTGCTCATAGTCTGTTTCGGGTTCTGACATGGTTTCAAGAGCAATATGGCTGAAATGTACTGCTGCTTCTGCTCAAATGACTTGCTGTTTTGACTGTTTGAATGCTGCTCCAAGGGGACAAAAAACACAAGGGAGATGTTAGGGAGGGGGACTTTTGAGGGGATTTAGGGAATATATATATAAAAGGGAATTTAGGGAAAGAATTGTGACATATACATCATCACATAATCATAATTTGCAGGGGTTTGATAGGAGGTAGGGTTTAGGGAGATTTTATTGAATTTTAGGGATAAGGGTAGGGTTGTAGGGCTTTTGATATTTTTGTTAGGGAAATTGTGTGAAAGTGACAAGGGAAGTGATAATGGGAATGTGGGGAAATGAGGGAGTGAAAAAGATGACCTTGGGCAGTGAACTCAAAACCCTAGCTTCACTTGCAATTTGAAATTTTTAAACATAATATATATGAATTTCATGCTTCACACTTGATGGCATTTGACATATTTTCCATGCTCATTTTTCTTTAGCAAGCAAAAAAAACATTGATGACTTGAGGCCTACCTGTAAAACTTAAGAGATTTGAGGTCGTTTTGAAGCTTGTTGGCAATTTGCTGTAGGTGAAACCCAACGCGTAGCACGCGGGTTCTGATGCGTAGCGCCCGCTCTATGCGTTGCGCCCGTGCTTTTTAACACTGGAACTTCTGCCCTGACGCGTAGCGTGCGCCCAACGTGTAGCGCGCAGGCCCTGATGCGTAGCGCGCGGGCTCTGTTTCTCAATTCGCCCAGTTTCACACTAAATCGCCTTTAACACTTGCTCTTGGAGTCTTGGAGGCAAATGAATTGCAAAATGAGGAGAGGGGGGCTTTTATAAGCTTGATTTAAATTAATTTCCCCTCAAACCCACTTTATAATGTTTATGCAATGACACTTTTTAAAACTAATTGCTGCTGACTTGTGGTTTCCTTTTTGTCATGAAATTGGTTGAAATGATGCTTTTTCTTGAAAATTTTTGCAGGGATAGCTTCTGAGGAGTCTTGGCAAAGGAGACCAAGGCCGCATGCCAACTTTCAGAGAGTTTGAATTTTTTTACAAATTTTTACAAAAATGAGAAAATGACCTTGCCTTCAAAAACAGATTTTTTGAAGTCAAGGTAAAAATTAGCTATACAATATGAAATCATCTGAAGTGATGCTTTAATGGACATCCCTTTGGCCTGCTGGGCATTTATTGACCTCAAAAGACATGACCTCAAAAGACAAAATTGGACTAAACCCTAGACCTAGGACCTTGATTTCAAGACAAGACCAATGACCTTGTAAGGAATTTATTGACTGAAACAAACTTAATCCAGCAGTGCTAAGAGGGGAATAAAAGACACAAGCTCCTCCATCAGGGTTATGGCATGCCTAATGGAATGCAATAAGATGACACTGATGAGACACCTACTTATGCAAATGCAAAGAGCTTTGATCGCTGATGGAGGGCTACTAGACCGACTCTAACAAATCCAAAACTGCTAACCTTTCTTGCAGCTCCGTTTTGCTTCGCCTCCGTCACATGCACACACGCTAAGCAAAACACCTCTCGATTTCCTTTTTTTTATTTTCCTCTGTTTAGTATGCATTAGCTTTAGTTTGTTTTTTTATACAATTCGATTTTTTTTTTTTAATTATTTGGTTGCACTTTGCTTTGTTTACGTTTCATTTTTGTTTGTTTTGATTTCATTTAGGTTAGTTTCTTTTACATAGTTCGATTTGTGTTTTTTTTTTTTTTTTTTTTTTTTTTAATGAATTTCATTTTTTGATTTTATTTGTTTTGATTTTTCTTTATTTAAAAGAAATTTGAAAAGAAAAAAAAAGATTTTAATTCTTTGACTTTGACTCTTTTTATATTTTCGAATTTCATTTTGATTTGTTTAGGATTTGGATTTTGATTTTTGTTTTGTTTTATTTAATTTTTTTATCAAAAATAAAAAATTATAAATCTAAAACCCTAAAATCCTAAAAAAAAAAAAGAAAAGAAGAAGGGGCTTCATTTTTATGTTTTGTGTAACTAGAAAATAAATTGAAATAAATTTTCACATTTAAAGATTTTAAATTTTTTATGTGGCCTCTGGCCCATTAAAAAATTTAAAAGACATTATTAAATCAGTTTGATTTGTTTTGGTCATATTCAAAAGAAAGATTTTTATTAATCATTTAACACATTAAGTCTAGTTTCATAAAACTTAGCACATTGAAAAGGTTTTCCTAAGGACTAATCAAATTTGTCATCTTTTGAAATTCCTTCTTGGTGCCTTGTGTTAAGGTAAAAATCTAAAGGAGAACTTTTGTGGTATTAAGCATTTTTCATTTCTCTATAGTTAAACAAGCTTGAAATTTTTTATCGAAAGATTAACTATAGGAATTTTTTTCTAGATGTAGGTCACTAAGCATAAATCTTTTAATTCTAGGATCAAAGTTGGTTAGCATTTAAATTTCATGGTTGTTTAAAGTATTTGGATCTCTAGAAATTTAATTGCTAGAATATTTTGCATCTATTGAAATCTATCATCATTGCTTGAATTATTTAATGCTCATTACATGTTAATATTTTCAAGCGATTGTTAAAGAAATCTGTCGTGGAATTATAATAGATTGCATATTTTTGTTTCCTAAGCTGAGTATTTTTGAACATCTGTTGACATTGATATTAAATTGCAAAAAAGTTTTTGTTCTCTTTGAGCTATAATTGTATCAGAAAGATTTGAAATAAGCTTGTGTTTTAATTGTAATATCTTCAAGAGTTTATTTTTTAAGTCTTCATCCATAAGGCGAGCATTTCATTTGGGTAATTGAGAGCTTTTGCGACACAAGTGTTTTCGATCCTCGAGTCTGACTTCATCCCATCATCTAGTGCATTCACATGTAAGTTAACTTTGCATAGATAAAATTTACTTCCAAGCATAAGCTTGGTCGATCGAGAGATAGGTATCCATCAATCTTTGCTTGAGAAGCCTTTTTTAATAGTACTTAAAATGGTGACCTTGCAGTCGTTAGAGCCACAACTCTCCGCAGCGCCAGAGGCATCATTAATCACAGCTTAGTGTGCTTCTTCTTATCTTCTCTCTGCCAATTACTACGAAATCAGGCTCAACACAGAAAGGATTGAAGGATTCACATTTAAATAGGCATTTAACTAAAATTAACCAAGATTCTTGCATCTCACATTAGTTTTAGGATCTGCATTTCATATAAGATAGTCATTCATGTAAGCAACAGTTGCTAATCGATTACTTGGTCTTAATTTCCTTAGCAAGATCGTTGACTCCACAAGGCACTGGTATCATTCGTTTAAAATCTAATCAAATCCTAAGTCTTGCTAAATCTTAATCAAGTACTTGATCGCCTCACTGTGTCTCCCGAATTGGTTGGGTCCCGTTCTTCTTCATTCCATTTTTTCCATACGGTCTACCTCCCTTAGCCTACTATAGGGAGACAGCTTAAACAAAGAGATTGGGGATCAGGGTGACAACCTCTGATCTGAGCCGTTGTCATGGTGCCTAGACATTCTGTGCGACAATAAGCCCAATGCCACTGTTGCCACCACCAAGATCCAGAAGATTGAGCCCGAAGATTCAGAGGAGGGGGAGCGACTCTTCCACTCACAGATGTAGGTGAAGGGTTCTCTGCTGCATTTCATTTTTGACAACGGAAGCCAAAAGAACCTCATTTCAGTGGAGGTCATGAAGCAGTTGGGCCTACCGACCACACCACACCCACAGCCATATACCAAGGACGAGATCTCCACGTTAGCCAACAGTGTTGCCTTCCCTACAACATCAAGCCCTTCACAGATGAGGTACTATGTGATGTTGCTCCTCTTGAAGTTTGTGATATATTATTAGGCCAACCATACTTGTGGAAGTGTCATGTTGTGTATGAGTCTAGGCCTCGCACTGTTATTATTTCTTTGGGCAATAAGTTATACAGGATACTGGAGGTAGCACCGCCTATTGCCATTGATCTCTGCAAAGCAATGCAATAAGATCATATCCTATATTGGGAAATTTGTCTTCCTTATGATTCACCCTCATGGCATGAAGAAGACTGTGGCCACATACACAACCTCCAGACAAGGCTCCTCCACACATCAACAATAGATGGACAAGGTCGTGGAGGAGTATAGGGACATTTTCACCTCACCCACAGGGGTACCCCTACACTGTCAGGTCAAGCACTCCATCGATCTAACCTTGGGTGCGTTGCTACGCAACGGACCAATCTACCAATGCTTTGTTCTGGAGAACGATGAAATTAAGAGGCAAATTCAGGAGTTGTTGGAGAATGGGCACATCAAGCCAAGTTCATCACCTCTTGGGAGCTCGATCGTGTTGGTACAGAAGAAAGAGAACACTTGGAGACTTTGTATTGATTATCGAGCACTGAATAAGATCACTGTTCGGAATAGTTATATAATCCCACAGATTGATGACCTTCTAGACCAACTCAAGGGGGCCAAATATTTCAGCAAGATTGATTGAAGTCTGATTATCACCAGGTGTCAATCGAACTCTCCGATGTGTGAAAGATTGCCTTCGAATCCAAGGAGGGCCTTTTCGAATGGTTGGTTATGCCTTTCGGGTTGACAAATGCCCCCACATCCTTCATGAGGCTGATGGACGACATCTTGATCTTTAGCGAGAGTTGGGAAGAGCACCTACACCATATTCAATAGGTCCTCCAAACCCTGCAACAACACAAGTCGAGTGTGCCAATTTTGAGAAATGCACTTTTGGTATGACCCAGGTTCAATAACTGGGGTACATCATTGATGAGCAGCGTGTGCATGTGGACCCAACCAAGATACAAGTTATTCGAGATTGGCCAACCCCAACCACTTTAAGAGAGCTACGCAACTTTCTAGGTCTTGCCAGTTTCTACCGCAGGGTCGTGTTGGATTTCTCTCATATCACTTGGCCTTCGAGTCAAGTCACTAAGGGCGGAGCGAAATAAAAGTTTTTCTGCTCTGAATCCCAACAGAAGGCATTTGCCGAGTTGAAGCATCGCCTCTGCTCTGCGCTAGTGCTCACATTATCAGAGCTACAACAACCATTTGAGATTGAGACAGATGCCTCCAACTATGCTATTGAGACATTTTTTATTTAGCAGGGGCATCTGGTGGCATATCACAGTGAGACACTTTCAGACATAGTCCAAAAGTATACCACCTATGACAAATAGATGTATTCCATTGTGCAGGCATGCCGACAATGGAAGCATTACATTCTGTGGTAGGAAACGGTTATCGACACAGACCATCGACCCTTGTCGCTCATATAGACACAAGGAAAGTTGCAGAACGATCGCCATCAGAAGTGATCCACATATCTGCGATAGTTCCATTTGAACATCAAGTACAAGAAGGGAAATACCGATAATGTTGCAAACTGTCTTAGCCGACCACTGATTATGGCGCTGATCGCTGTGGTCGACTCTTGTGGACACGAGACTTCGGATTGGACGCATCTTTACAAGAGCAATCCAGAATTTGGCAACACATACGAGATGCTCTTGGAAGACAAGCAAGTTCCAGATTTTTCACCTCCAGGGCACACTGTTATGCTACCTGGGATGCCTTTGTGTTCCTTCAAGCGAGCGTGCCAAGATGATTTGGGAGGCACACTACAATCGGGTCATTGGACATTTCGGAGTAGAGAAAACAATGGCAGTGCTGTAGAAGTATTTTTATTGGTCGAACCTTTGACATGATGCTGGGAAGTACATTAGATCCTGCAGTGCCTGCGCTATTGCCAAAGTGAAAATCAAGAAACAAGACCTATATACTCCTATGCCTACTCATAGTCGGCCTTGGGAATCCATCTCCATGGATTCGGGCCTTCCTTCTAGTAAGCATGGAAATGAATGCGTTTTTGTGGTCGTCGACAAATTCTCTAAGATGGCTATTCTGGCGGCCTACAAGAAGAGTATCACAGCAAAAGCCACTACTAAGCTCTTCTTTGAACGAGTGTGGGTACACTTTGGGATCCCATAGTCCATTATTTCAGATCGAGACAACAAGTTCCTAAGTACATTTTGGTCAAACCTCTAATCGATGCTGGATACCAAGCTCACCAAGTCCATGACCTTCCACCCCCAAATTGATGGCCAAATAGAGGTCGTCAACAGGATGATCGTGCACATTCTGCGCATGTACAACTTCAAGCATCCATGCACATGGGATGAAAGCCTCCCCTATGTCCAACACAGCTACAAAAGAGCTCTTTATAGCTCAACTAGCCACAACCCCTTTCAGGTGGGATTAAGATTCCAACCACTATGTCCCATTGATGTGGCCATACCATTTGTAGCTACTTAGGCAGATTCAACGCATGTCCAGTCTGGAGTTGACAGGGCTAACAACTTTGTTGAGCGCATTCAGCACATTCGCTAATCATAGTTTTAAAAACCGGAACTGGTGACTAGACTGTTCCACCTAAGAAACCGAGTTTCAAATCAGAACTAGTCAAACCGGGACTGGTCAGATCTTAATGAATCAGTCTTTAAAAAAATACATGAAATAATTAGTTTTTAATAAAAAAACTATTTTTAAGATTTGAAACCATGATTCCAAACCAATAGAGACAAACTATGCAAGGTTTGCTCATCTATATACAATGTAAAGGTGAATATGTCAAAATGGCACCGAGTGCAATACGTATCAACAACAAAATACATAATCAATGAGGTTCTAAATGGCCTCAGAATCCGAAAACAATGCTCTAAGCTATGGGGCCACTAACCTACTACAAGTCTACATATCAGTGATCAACATCATGATCAAACTCATCACCACTACTAGACAAGGGATCATCAACATGAGCTACATAAATAATATGGCTCAGAGTTTGAGGACTCCTAAAACTCCTCTAGAACTTTGGTAGTAGTAGTAGCAAAAATAAACATCAAAACTACAAATCACTAATCAACATGGTCACTCATGAAACTCATCATTGATTCAGTGCTACTAGAAATGGGATTATCAACAAGAGATACATAAACATCATCTACCTCAAAGTCTTCAGATTGGGATTGCTCAACCTTATAACATGATAGAAATTGAAAAAGTTTAACATGCCTAACCAATGATTTTGGTTTGAGTGAAGGGTTCATCTCCTCAACCTTATAATGTGGTAAAAACAGATTAGCATGCCTAGCCAGTTGTTTTCCTTTGAGTGAAGGGTACATTCTTGTAAAGGCCATGGTAGAGGAGTTCAATAATCAATACCACCAACATCAACAAAGTTCAACAATCAATGCCACCAACATCAAGCTTCTTAAAGGGCTTCATGCTCTTGATCAAATGGCAATCTCATACCCTCACACATGATAGAATCAAATGGAAACATTGCAAACCCCCAAACCATGAAATCCTGAAAACCATTAAGTCTACCGAATTTTGAGTGAAATCTAAAATTCTAGTTTCTCCATATGAAATCCAATGAGGTCGAAACCACTCTCAAACATCTTGAGTCATTTCATGGTAATGTTAAAAATTTAAGTAAAAGGATGAAAATAAAAAATAAAAGAAATGTCACTTTTACTTTAAGAATTTAACATTACCATTAATTGCCAACATTACTAGGGTTAAGATGTGTCAACAAATGAGAGGGTAGGCATACTTTTCTTGGAGGCACTGTTTTTGGAGGAAAGCAACCCCAAATTTCCCTCAAAACAACTTCAAAACTCACAAAATTGCATTATGCGGGGTCTGCAGCTGGCCTGGCAATAAACCAGTCGATTTATGATGGAACCGGTCGGTTTGTGGTCAAACCAACCAATTTCGTCATAAACCGGCCGATTTGGTCTGGTTTTTGTGATTTTTTGGCGAAGTTGGCCCTTAAACCGAGTTTTTTGCCCAGTTCGACCCGGTTGCCTAATGAACTGGCTGGTGTGACTGGTTTTCGGTTCATACCGACATATTTTTAAAACTATTTTGCCTGTAGGTCCATGACATATTGGACATAGCCAATGTTAAGTACAAGATTCATGATCAACATTGGGTGTCACACAAGTTCCAGGTGGGCGACAAAGTTTGGTTACATTCGCATAAGGAGCGCCTTGCTGGGCCCCACCACAAGCTTTGCCCACTCTGATATGGACCGTACACCATCACCAGGGCTGTAGGGGAAAATGGCTTTAAGCTCAACATTCCAACGTTCCTTGGCTTGCCCCCAATATTTAATGTCGACCGATTGCGACCATACTTTCCCCCATTGTCGGACATATCCGACGATGCTGAGCAACTGACACTAATAGAGCTCAACCCAAGCTGCATCGAACATGCCACAACTGACAAGATCATGGACAGATAGATCAAGAACACTTGCCAACAAAGGATCCAACTATATCGAGTTGTCAAAGCAGGCCCACTCCTTCATCAGGGCAAGTGGTTCACCAGGGACTAGGTTCAACAAAAATTTCCTCACCTCATGGAGGCTCTTCACGCAATGGGGACCATTGCTTCCTAAGGGGGGAGGACTGATCTAGGTGGATATTGGTGGCCAACTGCCTATTCCACCTGGACCTCCAGTCGGTTTCATTAGTTTCCTTGATTATAGCAACATTTACTATTTGTAATGACCACTAGTTGTATACACAGCGAAAATATTTAAAATACTTCGTAGACAAAGACATCCATCGTAGGATAGTAATTGTAAATTGTATATTGTATAAAGAATTGATGTAAGATGATACAAATGAGAATGAGAGTCCTGTATATATAGCCAAGTAAGTACTCTTTCACTAACGGTTATGTCCTTAGGGACATACCTTTTCATTAATTGCTAACTATTAATCGTTAATCTTATTTGTTGTCTTTTACATTATTTGTGTCTATTTTTATATAAATTTAGTTTGTTACATTGCCTTCCCCTTCAAAACGCTTTATCCTCAAGGCTTACTGATGAAGGATCGGTTCTCTTTTGTTGATCGACATATCTTCTTATTTATGAGCTTTCATCTTTGTTGATGCAAGACGATATGATGTTCTCAGAGATAGACAAAATTGCTATACTGAAAACGGATCAGACCATGCTAGATTAATATTCTGGGAAATCTTCTGACCCTTGGAGCTGTGTGTGAATAGTTATCGTATGACTTGATTCAACTCACTTCAGTATTCTTCAGAACATAAGTTTGTTGTTTAAGTTCTGCGTGATATAGATTTGTAGATTTATTAAGGCGTCTACTCTTGTGATTCGGATGTCGATAAGGATTTTTTCTTATTTGAATTTCCTTAGACGTTTTTATGGAAGTTTCTTGATTTTCATCAGGCATTGTTGTTGTTGACTTAAATACTGAATCCTTATTTGGGGTGTCCTCTGTTTGAACGACAACCTCTAAGTACGTTTTTACTTCAATAGGGTTTGGATTTGCCTGAACTGCGGGATTAGTGGTATTGATGTTTGTTTCTTCAGTTTGGACTGCTACATTTGGATATTTTGGTGCTTCCTTTGCGACAAGTTCTTTGAACCTATTCATCAATGATTTGTTTTTGTCCTTGAGTTTTTTAATCTGTTTGAGCAGATTTTGATTATGATTTTTGAGACGTAAGGATTCCTCATTCTCTGAGTCAACTTTATTTTGCCCTTCATGCTTCTCATCTTTTAAACACTTGATTTGTTCTACTAATGTTTTTTTAAGGCTCTTTAAACGTAAATTTTCTTCTTGTTCTAATAAATGCTCCTTGAGTTGCTTCTTTGATGCTTTAGCTTTCTTGACTTGTTCGTGTAGTTTTTCTTGGTGATCTCTAAGGTGCAAAATTTCTTTGTCTTTGCTGTAGATGACTTTTTCAAGTTCTTTTTGCTTCTTTGATATAGTTTTTCCGTTTTCTTGAAACATCAAGTCTGAGATATCCTTAAGGTCTTCTAATGAAGATTTTATTGATTTTGATTTATTTGTTATGTCTCGAAACATGACCATCTTCCCTTTATAAGGAAACATCAAAACTTGTTTTTCTATGTTTAACATGAATGTATCCAAATCCTTAAACCAGGGTTGACCGAGTATGATGTCTATCTTTTTATTCGTCTTTACAACATGAAATCGAGATATGTACTCATAATGACCTATTGTCACTTGTAGATCACTAATTTTATACTCTTTTTGGTAAAAAATAATTTTCTTTACCCCAATGCGTAGCTCTAGAACTAATTGTTGATTTGCCAAGTTGATGTTGATATAATTTTTATCGTTGCTTGGGCTGATGGCGACATTAACTTCCCTTCCTTTTAATGTAATTACTTCGTGATCTGTAACTGAAAGACCATTATAGGAAAACCTTTCTTCCTTCATCATTTTAGAATTGAGCTCCATCATTTTTTTTCAATGATTGATCCTATTTTGTCTTGTCGAGATGACTTTAGGTATATATTTAAAGTTCCTTTGGACTTTGTACTTCAAGCCTCCTTTAAAAGAGTTTTTTTAACATATATATATTATATATATATGTTTTATAATTCTTTCAAAACTCTTTTAATCGAATTTCCTAGTATCCTTAATAAATTAAAACTCCTTTATATTCTTTTCATATATTTCTACTTGTGTTTTTTTTCTTCCTTTTGTACTTTAAAAAGAATATGTAAATGTTTTTCCAATTGGCTTCTTTTAAATATCTTATTTTCATTTGTATTTATTTTTTAAATTGCATATCTCTTTAAACTTTAATTCAACTTCACTTCAACGTAAACTCTTAACTGATATTTTGTCCGTATGTAACCTTTTATAATAATACCCGCTTTGTACTTATATATATTTTCAATAATTTTATGACTTGAACTTTTCTTTAAATACTCCTTTATAATATAATACTTCTCTTTATATATCTTTTATTTATAATAATTTTTTTCTTTTTTCTTTTTGAAATGTTCACTTATGTACTTTTCACTCGGTTAATGTTTTCCATGTAAAAAGTAAAACTTACTATTCACATAAAGAGATTTTGTATTCCTTTTGTTTTTCTTTTACTTTTAAAATACCATGGGCAATTACCATGGGTTTCTAAAACCACGAGCTTGTAAACCACTTAATGAAGGCTCAAGATAACATTATCTACTCTTCCTCTTCTTACTTATTGTTTTAAAGATAGTTGGAAAGATCCCCTTTTGACTTTATCATGCACTTTTTATCAAAACGCAGAACCTTTTTTTATATATATGAATGTTCTCCTTCAAAATTTACATCGGACTATGTTTGTTTTTTTCTAATAATAATTCCTTTTTCCTTTATATTTCAAATTATGATCTTTTTTTTTATTCATTATTTTTTTGTGCTTTTTTTTATTATTATCAATGGCTAAAGGCCTAAATAGCGATATGGAGAAACCCCAAATTCTAGTAGCAAAATGCTTCAACAATAACGATGTTGACGAATTTCGATGGCCAAAGACTTGGTCAGACTGGCTTTGTGCAACGATTGAGCGACCAGAGGATCGAACAACTCTGATATCAATGTAACGACCACTAGTCGTATACACAACGGAAATATTTAAAATGCTTTGTAGATAAAGACATCCATCGTAGGATAGTAATTGTAAATTGCATATTATATAAAGAATTGATGTAAGATGATACAAATGAGAATGAGAGTCCTGTATATATAGCCAGTTAAGTACCCTTTCACTAACGATTATGTCCTTAGGGACATACCTTTTCATTAATTGCTACCTAATTAATCATTAATCTTATTTGTTGTCTTTTACATTATTTGTGTTTATTTTTTTATAAATTGACTTTATTACACTATTTTAGCAGTTTTTCGGGTCCTGAACTTTCAAATTTGTTTTGACCCCCTAAACGACATTTTTTTGAGGTACGCAACAGGCTCGTAGCTGTAGACAGGGGCTTGCCACAAATCCTGTAGTACTCGGAGAGATCTTTCCAACGAGGTATTGTATGCGCCAAACGAAAATCATATGACCAAGTTACGACCCTAGGAAGTTGGCTGCCCAACTAACCCCAATAGGGCCTGTTGTTGCCCAGATCGTATAGACACCATGACAATGCTTAGGATGGGGGTTATCACTCTGATCCTCGCCCACTCCATTGTAACTAGGTTCGGTATTTACAATTGTAATTTTGATCTCTATACTTGTCAAGAAAAATAAATATTATTTTTGTAAATTATAAGAATGAGTTTCTTGCTCATTCCATAGGTCTAGGAAGGTCAAAGAGTCAAAGACATGTATAAAGAGCTCTTCTTGAGCATATATGTAATGTATATGAGTCTACCTAGTGACTAGATTAGCCCTCCAAGACCAAGCACAATCCTCCAAGATAAGCACAAAGAAGTCTGCCTGCAAAACGATGAAGAGACAGTTAAAGTTGGCCTCAAAATGAATATTAACATCAAGTCGGCTCACATATGAAGACACATCTTTTTAGTGGACATGTCGGCTCAAATACAGGGGCAAACCACTATATATACCTAGTCAGGGTTTGCACAGAAAAAGAAGAAACAAGATCACGTATATCTCTGAAATTGTGGATGAAGTTCAGGGTATAGTATTTCGGATAAGGTATAGGGTTACAATATTTTGAATAAGTACAAAAGTATATTATTTCAGTGTTGATTTGTGGTAGCTTCGGATGTGCTCTGGCCATGAAAATTTGTGGAGAGGCTAAGGCACATAAGATCTCCAAAACCCATAAATCATTTGGGAAATTCCATCTGGTTGGAGAGATATTAAAATAATTAATATTTTTAATGAAGTTCCTAAGTCTAAACTCAGGAAAATTAAAATAATGGGTATTAATATAAAACTGTGTATGAGGTTTTAAATGATGAGGATGAAGCCAAATCTAACTTTAGCCATTGATTAGGGACTTAATCTCGGTCGTTGAAGACTCAACAGGAAAAATATAAGAGGAGACTTGAGGGTCAGTTGGAGATACACCAGCAGATACTCAGTATCTCAAGGAAAATTGATTCTCAAAGAGAAGGAGATCGATTTTAGAGGGAGAGTTGCAGGGTGGAGGAAGAGGGGGGATTAGCAGCAGTCAGGGAGCTCAGAAGAAGTGACGCAGGGGCTCTGAGAGACAACGCAGAGGGAGACACAGAGCATAGAGACGGAGGGATGATGCAGAGAGGGACCAGAGCTGCGCAGAGCCACGCAGAATGACTCAAGGCTGACGCAGTAGAGAAAGGAAGCTCTCCAGGGTATCAGAAAGTCTCGGAGAAAAGTTTCAGGTGTTTTCTCCCAATGTCTATGTAATTTTTTTTGTAAAAGCGATAATTGCTGAAGATTAATAAAACCCTCCTCTGCTGCACCGGTTTTCTCGCAGTGGGTTTTTCCCGGGACAATTGTCCAAAAACAACTGTGTTGATGTGATTGATTCTTGTGCATGTATTTGTTTCTGTATAATGATGTGATATCTGCAGTAGAATTTATTTTAATATTTACTGAAGGGATTTCATAAATAACTTATTGGGAATAATAAGTAGGTGAAATAAATAAGTTGTTGCAGTCATAGAATTTCTGTTTAGAAATTTCCGCATTCGGATGGGTGTAGTGAACACAATGTCTCTGCAATTTTGGGTGTAATCGTGGTGCAAGAAATTACAGTCATAAGGAATTCGATCAAGCATATCTGTGTCTCAGCCTCCTCACAGTAGTAATGATCACCTTCTCAACATAACTGTGATCCCACAAGGAGGCACTCTCGACATACTAGACACAGTCATAATGGCAACCATGGTCTCGGTTATAATCCTAGTGAAGACAAGGTCGCGATGCAGATATCGGTGCATTGATAAAGAGATGTTATCAAAGTCATGATGAAGACAAAGTAGAGACCTCGTTGACATAGTGATAACCTTAATAGAAGTACAATTATGATCTTGAGGAAGGCACAACTATGATTAAACAGTCATGATCTCAGTGGATCTAAGAGCAACTCTCATTCATATGGAGATCTCGTGAAGACCTTGGTGAAGGTGCAACAATGCTATTGTAGCAGTAATGAAGATCTCGATGGTGCAATAGTAATGGCCTTTGTATTGCAGCGATGATGATGATCTCAACAGTGACAAAGAAGAGGGTTGGTGTCTTTGTCTTGGAGTGGCGTAGAAGGTCAAGTGTTGTGGTCTTAATATTTGTCAATTGGAATCTCTATAAGAAGAATTATGTGCGGGTTTTCCTCTCCAAGAGGGAGAGGTTTTTGCCCTGGCAAAATGCCAACATCTTGTGTTCGCGTCCCTTTGTTTTTGGTAGCTATTTGATGAAATAAGAAACACACACTCTAATAATGTCAAAGAGAAGATTGTGCTAATAAGAAAATTAAAAAGGCCTCACAAATAGTTATCAGAAAAGAAGAATCTCGTTAACCACATCTGCCCTAGATTCTTCAACATGGTATCAAAGCTAAGGTGCTAAAGTCTAAGTAAGGGAAGAAAAGAGACATTCAAGGATCGAGTTTGTATTTAAGCAAATAAAAAAGTTGAGTTTGAAAAATGTACAGTGTTGCGTCTCTTCTTCATATCAAGGAAGAATCTCAGATATCATAGTCTTTTTGGCAATCACAGTTTCGGGTTCATACTACAAAACTCAAATCTATGTCATATCACAAATGTTGAAGCAACCATGATATTACAAACCACAGATTGATCATCATCTGCAATCTCGGGTCTGCAATTCTCAGGTGTACTTCACAGTCTCAGTGCTTCCAATGATGAATGGCTCAATGTAACAACAAATGATACTTCACAATAACGCTACATGATCTCAGTACACATGGATGCTTTATGTCTTGGGCTCATAGTGATATTCTATACTACTGCATGATTTAGGGATGCAACTACTGCAAGAACAATAATAGTCTCAAATCTCCTAAAAAAGAATCCAAATCAGTGGCATTATAATCTCTCTTCGTGGTGTCAAGATCACAAAACCTCCCCAATACAAATATCCCACACAATTCAGTTTCTCATATTTACAATATATCTTGGTTTTGCAGCATGCAGTCCTGGTGACATCACAATATGCTAAGTGTTGCATACTAGCTCGGTAAAGTCACAGTTTGGAGATAATGTTGCTAAGAAAAATTAGGATAAATCTACTTGGGCTAAAGAAGTGTTAGCTCCTCTATTTTGGGCAAGCAGTGCTAAGTCTCAAGCAGTGCTAAGTCTCAGTGCCATAAGTCTCAATGTAACAACAAATGACACTTCACAATAATGCTACATGATCTCAGTACACATGGATGCTTTATGTCTCGGGCTCATAGTACTACTGCATGATTTAGGGATGTGACAACTGCAAGAACAATAATAGTCTCAAATCTCCTAAAAAAGAATTCAAATCAGTGGCATTATAATCTCTCTTCGTGGTGTCAAGATCACAAAACCTCCCCAATACAAATATCCCACACAATTCAGTTTCTCATATTTACAATATATCTTGGTTTTGCAGCATGCAGTGCTTGTGACATCACAATATGCTAAGTGTTGAATACTAGCTCGGTAAAGTCACAGTTTGGAGATAATGTTGCTAAGAAAAATTAGGATAAATCTACTCGGGCTAAAGAAGTGTTAGCTCCTCTATTCTGGGCAAGCAGTGCTAAAGTCTCAGTGCCATAAAGAGATGATCAGTATTTACACACTGCTGCTAATAATCCACAGTCTATTTATGTGTTAGCAATACAGTACCATATATCAATAATCATAAAGACCTGATAAGGAGTCAAAGTGCCTTAGAAGTTAAGATGATGAAGCAGTTTCGAACATCATAATAACATATAGTCTGGAGCAGTTTTTGTCATGCTTGGTGTTGGACAATGCAAGGAGTCTTGGTAAGAGGTTTTCAATAATGCTCTAACAAGAATCTCATTCAACGAAGCATCAAGGTAAGGATCTCCTCTTCATGTGCCAAGTAAGTATCTTTCATGGTTATGATCTATCTTTGATTTAAATGACTTCGTTGTACAAATCGATATGCTAGTCCTTGTATAAGGAGGATAGTCTCTGTCCTTATAGATAGGTGAAGTCATTGAAATAGGTCTCCTTTGAATTCATGAGAAAAAACTTTTAAAGTCCTCTCACATAGATAATATTGGAGACTTAAAAGAAGCAGGAAGAAGAAAAGATGGTCCTTAAAGGACAATATCAAATTGAGGAGAAAAAGAAAATTCATGCTACTGGTTAGGATGGAAGGAGCTGAATGGATTCCATGATAAGAGGGAGTAGAATTCTTTAAGTTAGCCTCTCTCTATAAGTCTCTTTCTAGGCTCCTAGATCCTGTTGTAGCTCTAACCCAAAATGATATAGATCTGATAAGAAAATATAAGACAATGCAAATAAACCCAGAAATAGATAGAAATGCTTCTTTATTATCAAACCCTTAAGGCAGGGCATCACCATACATTCACTCCTTAAGGAAGGAGAATACTTCACAACCCATTCATACAAGAATACTTCTCTTCATATCCCTCCATGTGGAGTCTCTAGCCTCTATATAGGCCTCATACATACAATACCATGCATCATTATCATGGTTTCCTCAACTAATACCATGGGCCCCTTATATTATTATTAACTATTTGTGGTCCCTTACATGACATGGGTTAACCACCCTATTTATTACTATGGCCCATCCCATTATTACATTATTACCTTGGGTACCTCCCT
>APFE031577576.1:245671-260652 GCA_000404065.3 Pinus taeda
CTTAATAAAATCAATTAAGTGCTTGTTTCCCCTCGTGTCTCCCAACCCAACTGGTCCACAGTTGGTCATCCATTGTCCCATAGGGTCTACCCCCCGTAGCCACAGGAGACAGGCTTAAACGGAGAGATTGGGGATCAGGGTGACAGCCCCCGATCTGAGCGTTGTCATGACAATCTGTGCGACAACACCCTCCAAGTGGAAATAACGACTAGTTTCCTAGATCCATGGTTTGGTCCTTGTCAAATTGATTTGATCTCTTGATAACTGGTGCACAAATCTCCATAAGAATTCAACCTCCTTGATTTTTGGGTTGGATGGACCAAATTTTGACTTTTGGTTGCTTTTGGACCACTGGAGAATCTTCAAAAAATAGAATTATCATAATTCTCGCATTCAAATAACCACCTTGACCTAGAAATTTGATTTTGCTAAGAAAAAAATTCCTTCTGGCGGCAACAAATTTTTGGACTGGAACTTCTTGCCTTGGAAATGAGTCCTTTCATATTTTTGACTTTGAAAAAGGACTTAAATAATTTTTTGATAAATTTTCCACTTGGAGAGAATTTAATTCTCTCATTTTAATTTTTGAAAAATTTATGGCTAATTAATTTTCTTTTATTTTTGCCAGAAAATTAAAGTAAAAGACTCTAGAGGGGATTAGACATATTTTTCACCCTCAAAGTGGGTCTAAAAAATATTTTGGCGATGATGTCTAATTATGAGTAATCATCCAAATAATTATGAGTGGTTTCAGGGCTATAAACGTTTGAGATTGAGTTTTATTTGGGATATCCATGATTGCAAGGAGTCCTGACAGCTTCCTGACTTGTACAAACTTAGAAGTATAACTGCATTAGGCTGGCAATTGCGCTACATTGACTTGCATTACTTGAGGCACCAGTTGCCGTGAAGAGTTTGCTGTTACTTTTGTGAACAAGTTGACTATCAGTTTTGAGTCCTATATGAAAATAACGTTCTTAAAGCTTTGTTAGATGTATAGCTTGAGCTTTCTGATTACTCATTGCATTTCTGTTTTGCTTATTTGTTGCTTCCCCAAGGAATCAGGTATAGGATGCTAAGAGAATTCACTGGCTATTCTATGCAACTCTACCCTCTCTTGCTTTTGGAGGGTTGCCTTTGAGAGCCCCATCAAAGCTTTATTTTATGTATTCCTTTTTGCGGCGAAGACCTGATCTACTGGGGACTGCTTTGGTCCTCTATGGTCTGTCCATTATCAGGTTACTTTCGCTCTATTACTTTTTGTTTTGTTTCTGGTTGCAGGATTATTTTGTATTCTAAGAGATTGAGAAGTTTACTGTGATTTGAACTACCTTTACTATCATAGTAGGTGCCCATGTCTGATCAGGTTGATATGATTTTCCTTAATACTGCTTGATGAGGATTTTTTATTCTATTCATGACTACATATCATTATAATCACAAGCTCACAAAATTTCATGTAGAACATCAAACTTTTATCATCTTTATCAACTGTTTCTTAACAGTTCTTTTGGAGGACGTTTTCAAGATAATCTCACAGTGAATAGTGTTTTTTTTATCATGTATATATTTATGTCATTATTTTTAATTTATTGCAGAATTTATTAAAAAGCCATGAAAGTGTTCTTCAGACGTTGCCATGCCAAATATTTGAACCTATTATCCTAGGAGAAGGTGCTGGGGTAGGATTAATGAAAGATGCAGAAGCTGTAGCAATGCCAGAGGGATCTACTTTATTTGATTTGGTTCAAACAGGAATAGCATCTACCCACGCTGCGGTTGGAGTGGTGGTGCGGCTGAGAGAAGAGCTATCTTTGGTGAAGGAGGTGCCAGTTCTTTTTGTTATAGATCAGGTATATACTTCATCAGTGTGAGGCGAAAACAAACTACTTTGCAATGTGGTATGTAGTTTTTTGGCATTTAAGAGGCTGCGATGTTATAAGAAACAATACTTCACTGACTTGTCGAATTGTTTTCGTTAATAACGTTGTAGTACAACAGTTGGTTTACATTTAGTCAATACAAAGAAGTGACGGGTCGGCACTCTCATCGGGACATTCATGCACGAGAGCTTACTATGGTATGTCTTCCCTTTTTTGGATATTTTAAGAAGTAGCTGGATATCTCTCAATTTAAATAGTGTTTGGGTAATTGTTAGTGCATATAATATATAGCTTCTTTATAAAACATAAATTTAGAAAATATTGAAGGTCATATGTAAACATACCCTGGGTCAGTATACTAACTATAACATGAGAATCCGTTGTTTTAATTACCTTGTATATTGCACAATAATATAAACATTAATAGTATAATAGTGGCATAAACATAACTTTATATAACTTCTAGATATATAGTTCCAGGGATCTACAAATTAACTGCTTCAGGAGCTCGGGTATATTACAGAGTTCCACGGACTATCTGTGTCAGAATGCTGGGATCATCCTCTGAACCACTACAGGAGCCTCTGTCACAGATTGCTTCAAGACATGCGGACTGTCACAGAGCATAGTTAATATCACAGGAGACTTTGAATTTTACTGAATTAGGTCCTTGCTTGTCGTCAGGACACTCGTCTGCCTTAGGAAGAATGTTTCTGTTTGTCACAATCAACTGTCTTCCTCTGTCTCGGGAATCTCGAATCTCAGCATTAGATGTTTGGATCCTACCTTAGATATGGGATTCTGTGCTTAGGAGATCTCGTCTGCAACAGGAGGGTTTCCTCGGGAAATTCGCTGCCCAGCACTATGAATTTTCCACAGACTTCCGCTGAAGCACAGAGACTGCGGCCTGTTTCCAGGTGAATCTCCACAGGGATTTGGCCACAATGATATATTCAATAATTAGCTTGTATGAATTCATCCAACCTTCAGACTTGCCTTGAGATATTCTGTTGTCCTTGGATGATGAGTTTTCCCTGTGGCCAGAACAAGTAGAAGAAAACGAAAAAATGAAAACCAACTAGGCTGGGATCTTTCACCACCGAAATTGATTGGAGAAAAGGGGGTCTTAAAGCCCTCAGAGCCTCAGGGTAAAAAAAACAGAGATAAAAATGCTCCAATCAATGATGATCCAAATGAATTTAACCCTCTTGTATTTATAGATTTTCATGAGGGCATTTTCTCCTTAATTAATTTGAGTGAAATTCACATCAAACCCCACTTTTGGGTTTCTCTGCGCAGCTGCCCCAAAACTTGCCCAAACATTAGGTATTTTGGGGGTTTTCCCTTTATCAAGGACTATAGCCTGCGGGGATCGATAGACTACTTCATCTCTTGGGTGATTAATTTCCCAGGAACATTACGTATCGTCCCAAAGTCATCTAAACCTCAATATGACCCCATCCAAAAGATACTAAAGAACCCCCAACTTTCTCAAATTTTGGAATGTTGTCAAGGCATCATCTTTATAGGTTAAAATTTGAGCTGCCTAAATTTGATGCCCAGTTAAACAAAACAACTACCAACTAGATAAATGTGATGGAGTGGTACATGATATGAACTCACCCTAAAACGAGAAAGAGCAGATTTCAGTAGCATCCATGTATCTCTAGTGAGACACACACAATTGGTTCATGTGGTGGGCGTGTAAGTCTAAGGGATTATCCACAAAGTGGTAAATGTTCACAAAAACTTTTCGAATGATCTGTTCATGAAAAATAAGTGGACATCTTCATCAAATTCACCCTCTTATACCAAACTGGAAATGTAAGAGAATATACACAAATCAATGATTAAAGTTTGACTTTATATTGCAGGACTGAAGGTTGATTTATGCAGTGAGATTAAAATATGGAAGCCAGTGGATATAATTGAAGGCTAAATAAACCCAAGTTGATTGTAACCCAACATGAATTTCTTCAGCACCAAGTAGTCAAACCTTTAAATACGTCCCTCCCCTCTCACAAAAGACTAACACCTTAACTTTGAGGAAAAAGGGGTCGTAACAAAATAAGCGCTCCTGTTGTTAAGGAAAAATGTAGTCCCTGTTATGAATGTAAAGTTGTCAATCACATTTTTATCAGTGACTGTGACAGAGAAGACTAAGAACGTGTCTCAGAAATAGAGGACTTGCTACATCTGAAGAACTATATTCTAGGGTTGAAAAGTCCATGCCTGGGATCTCATTAGTGGCAATGATGATAATCTCCCAACCTAAATCTTGAAACTAGAGGTCACATGAAGAAGAGCAAAGTTACAGTTATCTTAGAGTCAGAGAGCACCCATAATTTTATTGATGGCAATGCAGCAAGGCAACTAAATCTGTTCATATATGTCATTGGACGTTTTAACTTTATAGTAGCAGATGGGTAGAAGATTGCAGGGTCAATTAGATGTCAAAAGGTCGCACTCCAAATATAAGATTTCAATTTACATGCTAAATTCTATGCCATACTTCTAGGTGGAGTTGACATGGTTTTGGGATTGGAATGGCCAATGTTGCCATGTACTTATGCTAGAAACCATTAGAAGTGTTACTTTTCTAACCCCAGTCCTTAGGCAACTTCATAATGATTTCATTGCTAAAAATAAATGTTAAATTTTAGCTCACTGAATATAATGCATTATCTGGGATTTTTAACTAGCAAAATACAAACTAAACAAATGAAACCAATTTTCACACATGGAAATAGAAATATTTTTTCCCTTCAAATCAACTTCTTATTAAAATAAATTTAAATCTTACAAGGGCTCCTTTACTGGGAAATTGGCCTTCTCAGAAAACAATATAAGCTACAGCAAAATTTCAGAATTTTTTTGGGCATTGTATGTCCTTTACGACCCTCCGAAATATCCTGAATCAACCCACGAACATGGCTGGCTGCTGTACAACCTGCACAGTTGCTTTATTGCCTGCTTGCAGCTGTTGTATGGCCTGCTTGAAGCTGTTGTATGGTCTGCACGGCACTGCTGTATGGCCTGGTGCCACTGCTATATTGCCCACACACAACTGCTGTATGACCTGCAAATGTGCCCCCTATATGACCTGCTGTACAGCCTGTATGTGGGCTGATATATTCAGCTGCTAACTCCTTGCTATCTTCTCCAGAGCTGATGATTGGATGAAACTCCTTTATCTCCCTTTCTACATGGGGGAAGCAAAGCACATGTTAAACTAATTATGTTGGCATTTTCATGAGCATTATTGTTTATCTTCTCTGATTTTTCTTAATGCATTTATTTGTTAATTACCATCAAAAGGCTAAAGCTTGAGAAGGGCACAAAAGCTATGTAATTTTTACATGTATATGTTTAGGGTGTTTTCATAAGTACTGCCTATATTGATTACGCTGTATAAGAGTGGGGGAAATGGTCTGCTGATTTATATGAGGTTGTTTGACTTACATATTCTTACAGTAAAATGCAATAGAGCTTTATGAATAACTGGAGTCGTTTGTATTACTTCTTTATAGGTCAAGGCATATCGAACAATGTTACACAGTGACATGATGGTGACTGCATATTCTCATTCGACTGCAGTGGGAAAGCTTCGCAAACACTTGCCTGATACTCCTCTAGATGTTCGTTATGATTTCCCTCGATACGGCATCGATGAAGTGGAAGCAGTTATTAACTATTACTACAGGTACAAAACTCCTATTTTCTATATTATTTACATTTTGACTCTAATATTTAAAGCAAGTATAATGACAGATCATTTGCTAACATATTGGCTCTCAAAACTTGAAACTTGTACCAAAAGTTGAAGTTGAAATTAGAGTGGTGTCTTCAGATGACTAAAAGCGTTTATTGGGTACTGAAAGACAACTTGGTTTTTAGATTATATCCAATTAGGAAGTTATAATTGTGTATCTGAAAAAAAAACTGTACTTGAGTTAAGATTAATTTTAAAAGAAGTAAAATAAAGCCAATTATGTATATCATTGGGAAAAGATGATCATCTTTAAAGTGCACTCTGCAAAACCAATTATGTTCATGCTGATAAAGAACTTGGCATAATCTTGTGACATCAAGCCACTTAACAGCTCGTGAATGTTGGTTATAGCCTATGTTGCACTGGTTTTGGGGACGGGGGAATGGTGGGGACAAGTCCCCGGAACGGCTAAAGTGCACCCCCAAATTTTTCAGGGGTCCGGGGCGGGGGGAGGGGGGTGGGGGGGGGGGGCGAAATTGGGGACGACAATATATATATATATGTGTGTGCGTGTGCAAAATTCAATATTAACATTTGTAGTTGTTTCAAGCTAGTATTATGTACAACCCTTACACTCGCCAATTAAAATCTCAAACAATTTGAAAAGGAGTTGAGTGACATTCCATTATTGGCCACTAGACATGAGCTTTAGCTTTAGGAAACTTAAGTGTAACTACTTAAAATTTGTAATAAGGTCCATGAAAAATCTATCAAGGAGAACTCTCTTTATATTAGTTTTTTTCCATATATTTCTTGTTAATGATGACTATGTTAAACACAAAATGCATTCCCTTTTCAATAGGTTTTGCAAACTTTTATAGCTATGTTGAAAGCCACTATAAAATAATTTGGTTTTCTAATGATATTAAATTCATATTTCAGATTAAAAAGGGGATTGAATAGGAATTTATTTAAACATTTAGTACTCAATCCAATTCACAACTATCTGACTGTTTTCACAATGCTTGGGATTGGGATGATGGAAGCATTGAACTTGAATGAGTCCTCGAAACCCACATACAATATGTAAAAGCTGAGATAAACTAAGAAAGAACAAGAAAAATAACCACAAGGATCATCCTTTTAAAACATTGTATTTTCTATTTTCTTGACATGGAGGGTGTTTTTGTAATTTTACCATTGAAAATCCAATATCTAAATCGCTAGAAATCCAAAATGAAACCCATCATACAAAACCCATGTTTTGAGCTGCAACTTGTACAAAAAATTTAGATTCAATGCATTCCAAAAAAAATGAATGGGAAAAATGATCATATTGTTCAATCATCAATTGCCATGATTGTCAAAACTGAAGCTCTGTGCTTGGATTATTCCTAAATCCTTCCCAAAACATCCCTGAAATCTGCCCAGAAAACCCTTGAAATCTGCCGAAAACATCCCTGAAATCGTTCCGGAACATCCTTGAAATTTGTCCGGAACGTCTTGGGGATGACTAGCAAGTCCCCAAATCCCCAATGGAGTCCCCAACAGTTTGGAGACGTTTCCTAAGGGTCCAAAAGTCCCCGAAACATAGGGATGCAGTGTACGTGAGTATTTTTGGGGGGACGGGTCCTCGTGCAACATAGGTTATAGCAGTAGAATTATCTTCCGTGAGGAAGAAGTCAGGGATGTAGTATCTTTGTTAAACTTAGTGACAATTCTCTCCCATGATTAGCGATGGTGGTTTGTTTAGACACCTCATCACTATGTTGCCAGGAAACGTGGTGGTATGTTAAAATTGGCAACTAGGGCCAAACTCCATGTGGGTCATCTTATTTATGGCAGCTGATATTTTTCTTGGATCTCTCTCATCGAGAGGTGTAGGATTGATCTAAAGAAGTATTCATGGAGTTATGAATTTATTTGTGTTATAAGACAATTCATGAAGGTCGGCTAGCAACCAAATAAACCCCACATGTGCTCAACGTTTTAGTATAAAAAGAGGTGACTTGATTGTCATTTTCACACACGCTTCACTCTTGATTTCTCTCCACTTGTCTTGGGTATTAGTGGAAGAGAAGTCTAAGAGGAGGAAGCCCTAAACGCAGGTCTAGAAGGAGACCCTATACGCTGTAAAAGAAGGATGCCCTAGCCGCAGGTCTTGTGAAGGTTTGGCCGCAGTTCAAAGGGATATCTAGCATGGTGAAGGAGGCTTAATAGCTGACCCTAAACGCAGTCTTATCATACCCTAGATGCCCTAATCTATACGTTGTTTTAGACAACCCTTAGAAGCTGGAAAAGAGGCAGCAAAGAGGCTCTCTAACTCGGTGCCCTAACCAGCAAAGAAGATAGGGACAACGTGGGTGTTTTAGGGCTGTTCGAACCTCTTGGTGACTGCATGGAGGGTTGTTCCATGCTACAAAGAGGCTGAGTTAGGTAAGGAGAATTGCGGACTGTTTGTGGGCAGCTTTAAGGTAAGGGTGACACTGTTTGGTTGGCTAATAGGTGACATCAATCCCTGTGGTAGGCTGCAGGCCTTGCCTAACTAAAATAGGGATAGCATGGAGGTTTCTTGGGCTGAAAAGTACCCAAAACAGTGACACAAATGGAGGAGACCCTCCCTTGACAAGGCCGCAGGTTTTGAGGGATGTTTTAGGTGACTGTTTGAGGGCTGTTGTAGCACATGGGTGCCCTAACCAGTCACAGGAAGGAACAGCAACAAACACAGTCTTCTACACCTTCTATCTGCTGTAAGAAAGAGACATTGTTGTGTTTTAGGTGCACATCTTGTCCGCTGTCCTAAAGACCAGCATGGTATATACATAGGACAGCAAACATAGTGCTGCAATGTTTCATGGTGGAAACATATGACAACAAGTACATAGTGCAGCAGTGGCACAACGGGACAGCCATGACATTGTGCAGCAGTGGCACAATGGGACAGCAAGCATGTGCATCATGGTGTTACATGATGTGTGCGGCATGAAAATGAAGAGCAGCAAGATGGGTACAGCATGATGAGGTACAGCGCAGCAGTGATGCAGCATGGTGCAGCTCTGTGATGAGACATGGTATGATGGTGCAGCATGGTGCAGCATTGTGATAGGGTGATGGAATCACGAGTCCATATCAGTTACCTCATGAGACATCTTAGAGAAGATCTATGTTCTTATCTTGTCAAGTCAAAGTGTTGACTTCTGATGTATATGTACTATCTCTCTCTCTCTCTGCTGAACTATTGAAGAACATATAAGAAGAATTGATCAAGGGTTTCCCCACATTAGGGTTTTGTCTGGCTAGTGCATCTTGTGTCCTCTTGTCTTGGCTTGTCTTCTGCGATTTATGTTTATGTTCTATCTGCAGTTTACTTTCATGCTGATGTGATTGCTAATTTGTAAGAGATATTGAGCTAATTGTGAAAATTGAAATAAATTGCTCTAAGCATAGAACATATCTAAAATTAACATGGAATCAGAGTTGAGGTGAAGACAAAGCCCAAGCAAGAGTGAAAGAGCAATCATTGAAGACAGTTGGGAAAGGACAAAAGGATCAATGGATTCCTCATCCCTCTTCTAATTCACCAAGGGTGAAGTTGAAGTAGAGAATACTATCAGAATGGTGCAGCGGAAGTTTCTGATGGCCTACTTGAAGATCACTTCTATGGGAAGTCTGTATCTAAGGGTGGAAGTAAAGGCAGATGCCTTGGTTGAAATAAGTTCAGCCATTATGCGAAGGAGTGTCCGACTGGCAGGGACGCATCACTTGATGATGATAACAATCATTCCAAGGACATCTCCAATGATTAGAAGAATGACAGGTAATGCAGGTCATCAAGGACACGATCGACTCTTCAGAGAAAGCAAGGAACCCCACGTATGAAGAATCAAATGTTTTTTCTGATAAGATCTTGCATTGGCCCTCTTCTTCAGATTCTTTGGGAATTTGGCTTATCGATTATAGTGCTTCAAGGCACTTCATCGGATAGAAGGGCGCTCTCTCTAATTTGGTAGAGATGGAAACAATCATGGGATTATACTTGGAGTCAATGCCTCCTATCTCGGAAAGGGTGCAGGGAATGTTACCCTTCAATTGAATGAGGGTAGCTCGATTCACTTACAAAATCTCTTTTATGTACCTGATCACAAGAAGAACCTGGTGTCAATTTCGGCAATGGAAGTCAAAGATTACAAGGTGGCATTTATCGATGGAAAGGTACGTGTTTAAAAATAAAATTTTCTAAGATGCTTTTGGGTTCAGGGTTGGCAATTTGTATCAAGTTGCAAGATGGTCCATTGGGGACCATATCAGTTGACACATCTCATCTATAGCACTGGATGTCTACTTATGGGGCCCTACCCGATATGACTCAGATGGTGACTCAGATGCCTGAATTCAAGAAGAGCATGAAGGTACATGTCTGAGATGTTCCGAAGGAAAATCTTACAAGGGGACCATTCCCCTTATGTAGCAGGCCCACAGGTCTAGAACAACCCGAGGAGTTTGAGATACATGATCGAGAATCTCATGTATACAAGTGGAAGAAAGCCCTATATGGCTTGAATCAAAACACCCGGACATAGTATGAGAGGATTGATCGTTGTCTGATGAAGCTGAGATTCACTAGGAGTGAAACCGATCCAAACTATTGCTCGAAGGTTGTGGATGATAGACCTCTCATACCAACATCTTCTGAGGACGACCTATTTTTGACAGGTGCAAACCCTCTCATTTGCAGAAGTAAGAGGGAGTTGGATTCCGGATGAGGAATGGTAAAACTGCAAGCCCATGACTACGTCAAGGATCTTAACTTTTAGAAGTTATATGGTGAGACCAGATTTGGTAAATGCCTCTGAGTTTCATAAACTCATTTGCATTTATGTTCTTGGTGAACTTTCGTCCGGATATATGTTTTGCAGTCAGCATGGTGAGCTCATATTTGGTTGAGCCTCACTGGATTGGTGCCAAGAATCCTTTGAGATATCTTCAGGGCACAATCTCTCATGGATTGAGATACACTGTTGGAAAAATGAAGTTGCTTGATTATTCGAATGCTGACTGGACCGACAGTGTGGAGGATCGCTAGAGCACTTCTTAGTGTTGTATATCTTTGGATTCTGCTTCGATATCATGGATGATTAGTTCTCCTGTGGGCCGGGATGATTAGTTCTCTCGTGGAAACTATGAAAGAGGATGATTAGTTCTCCTGTGGGCCGGGATGATTAGTTCTCCCGTGGCAACTGTGAAACAAGATGATTAGTTCTCCTGTGGGCCGGGATGATTAGTTCTCCCGTGGTGACTGTGGGACAGGATGATTTGTTCTCCTATGGATAGGATGATTAGTTCTCCTGTCAAGGCATCCTACCCATGTAGTCTGGGACTCGTGGGAAGTACCTCTCATCTGATCAATGAGCAGGGAAATGGGGTTAGGGACCATAGTAGTACTATTGATGGACACATCATTGTATCTACCGTACTCCCTATGCTAGGATGACCTCCATTGATCTGGGATCAATATGAATGGTTTGAGACACTCTCTTGTGATATTGATTTGGGATCAATGGAATTGATTTCGGGTCAGTAAGAGTGGTATGACACACTCTCCTCATATGAAACTGACTTCGGGTCAGTAGAGAATGGAATGAGACATTCTCGATCGATTCTTCTTCTTCATGGTTCCGCAGAGCAGAGCTGTGCAGGGCAGGGCATTGATGGCAGAGATAGTATAGTCGGATAGATGGATCAGCGGATGGAGTTCTCCTTAGTTGAGGGGGAGTGTTAAAATTGGCAACTAGGGCCAAACTCCATGTGGGTCATCTTTTTTATGGCAACTAATATTTTTCTTAGATCCCTCTCATCGAGAGATGTAGGATTGATCTAAAGATCATCAGATTCCGATAAGTATTCATGGAGTTATGAATTTATTTGTGTTCTAAGACAATTCGTCAAGGTCGGACAACAACCAAATAAACCCCACATGTGCTCAACGTTTTAGTATAAAAAGAGGTGACTTGATTGTCATTTGCACACACACTTCACTCTTGATTTCTCTCCACTTGTCTTGGGTTTTAGTGGAAGAGAAGTCTAAGAGGAGGAAGCCCTAAACACAGGTCTAGAAGGAGACCCTGTTTGCTGTAAAAGAAGGATACCCTAGCCGCAGGTCTTGTGAAGTTTTGGCCGCAGTTCAAAGGGAGATCTAGCACGGTGAAGGAGGCCTAACAGCTGACCCTAAACGCAGTCTTATCATACCCTAGATGCCCTAATCTATACATTGTTTGAGACAACCCTTAGACGCTGGAAAAGAGGCAGTAAAGAGGCTCTCTAAGTCGCTGCCCTAACCAGCAAAGAAGGTAGGGACAATGTGGGTGTTTTAGGGCTGTTAGAACCTCTTGGTGACTGTGTGGAGGGTTGTTCCATGCTACAAAGAGGCCGAGTTAGGTAAGGAGAATTGCAGACTGTTTGTAGGCAGCTTTAAGGTAAGGGTGACATTGTTTGGTTGGCTAATAGGTGACAACAATCCATGTGGTAGACCATAGGCCTTGCCTAACTAAAATAGGGATAGCGTGGAGGCTTCTTGGGCTGAAAAGTACCTAGAACAGTGACACGAATGGAGGAGACCCTCCCTTGACAAGGCTGCAGGTTTTGAGGGATGTTTTAGGTGACTGTTTGAGGGTTGTTGTAGCACATGGGTGCCCTAACCAGTCACAGTAAGGAACAACAACAAACACAGTCTTCTACACCTCCTATCTGCTGTAAGAAACAGATATTGTTGTGTTTTAGGTGCACATCTTGTCCGCTGTCTTAAAGACCAGCATGGTAGATACATAGGACAACAAACATAGTGCTGCAATGTTTCATGGTGGATACATAAGACAACAAACATAGTGCTGCAATGTTTCATGGTGGATACATAGGACAACAAATACATAGTGTAGCAGTGGCACAACGGGAGAACCATGACATTGTGCAACAGTGGCACAATTGGACAGCCATGACACAGTGCAACAGTGGCACAATGGGACAACCATAACATTGTGCAGTAGTGGCACAACGGGACAGCCATGACATTGTGCAGCAATGGCACAATGGGACAGCAAGCATGTGCAGCATGATGTTACATGATGTGTGCAACATGAAGATGAAGAGCAACAAGATGGGTACAACATGATGAGGTACAACGCCATAGTGATGTAGCATGGTGCAACTCTATGATGAGACATGGTATGATGGTGTAGCATGGTGCAACACTGTGATAGGGTGATGGAATCACATGAGTCCATATCAGTTACCTCATGAGACATCTTCTTAGAGAAGATCTATGTTCTTATCTTGTCAAGTCAAAGTGTTGACTTCTGATGTATATGTACTCTCTCTCTCTCTCTCTGCTGAACTATTGAAGAACATATAAGAAGAATTGATCAAGGGTTCCCCACATTGGGGTTTGTCCCTGGCTAGCGCCACATCTTGTGTCCTCTTCTTGGCTTGTCTTCTGCGATTTATGTTTATGTTCTATCTGCAGTTTAATTTAAGCGGATGTGATTGCTAATTTGGAAGAGATATTGAGCTAACTGTGAAAATTGAAATAAATTGCTCTAAGCATAAAACATACCTAAAATTAACATGGTACGTAAGGTCATTATGTAATTGTAATGTTTGTATGTAGATTTTGTATTTGTAAGGTAAATAAGTAAATTTTATTGATATAATATGAATGGTGGTTTACATTCCCTCGGATTGTGTGCTTAAATAGGCATTCACTGGTCATGAGGGCTGATTGGACATGTCTTTTGATCTTTCACTTCATAATTAATTTTATTAATGTAATTACTAATTTAATTAATTAATTATTAATTAATTATATTATGAATTATTTATTCGTAACATTGACACCCCCTTTAGAGATGCTTTGTCCTCAGAACACAACCAGGAGGGTCTTCTCTAGTTGAACATTATTGCGATGGAATGGCATCCTTTTGTTGATTGGTGCTCTCTTCACGAGAACTTGTACCTTCCTTGGAACTGGAAGTGTTAACCATAGTTTTAAAACTCCGGCTCTGACTCCGACTCCGACTCAGCCGAGGATCGACTCCGACTCCGACTCCGAAATGGTAATGACTCGGCCGACTTGATTTCAGTGACTCGGTCATTGTAAAAAATACATTAAATATTTATTTTTTTTATAAAAAAACATAATTTTAAAGATTTTCGTTCATGTTTCCAAACACAGCATTATAATATAGATGGAAGACAACATATGATCAAAGTAGGCTCATGAACCAATCCATTATATCAAAATGGTACCTAATGGCAATACATAGTCAACTGTCATACATGATCAAAGACTCAAAACAAAAAACACAACCAAGGAGGCTAGAAATGGCCTCTACAACAAAAGTAAACTGTGACTAGACTCCAGTACTAGTACTACAGCTACTGGCTAGTAGCTACTGCCAGAGGAGCCAAGATCATGTCGATCAATCTCTGGATCATCATCAGAGTCAAACAAGGGGCCCCATGGCTCCTCCTCATCATCATCATCTCCAACTGCAGCTGTAGAAGTGGTACCACTAGCAGGCTGTGCAACTGCAGTAGATGCAAGCTAAGATAGAGTAGATATGCGGCTGCGCTTCTGTCGTGGCTGAGCAGAGGAAGCACCTACAACTGGAGTCCTTGCTCGCTGTGAGACTGAGGCTGGTGGATTGGGATCTGCATTCAACTAAACAGCATCTTCAAGTTCAACTGATGTCTCGATATCTAAATCTAAATCAAGATCCTCATCAGCATCAAACTCTGTTGGACGACTCTCCACTACCCAATCTGATGTTGGATCAATGTCTTCCAACACAATGAGATCTGAATCAGGTCTTTTGTTCAGCAAATGGTTTCATCTGAGCCGGAGGTTGTATTGGACATAAATTAGATCATTTAACTGTTTTTTATCCAAACTGTTTCTCTTCTTTGTGTTACTTTGGGAGTAGGAGCGAAAACAGGAGCGGGAGCGACATTTTCAGAAGCTCCTGGTTTGGGAGCCAATCCCAGTGGAGTTCGACAACCAATGTCACTAACATCAAGGTACATAGAGGGATTGGTGCTCTTGATTAAATACGAGTTCCATACCCTAATACATGACAAAATTCAATGGAAACATTGCAATCCTCCAATCCTAAAATCCTGAAAAACTGATAAGTTTGTTGGATTTTGAATGAAATCTAAAATTTTACTTTCTCCATATGAAATCCAATGAGGCTGAAACCAATGTTTTACAAACCGGCCGGGTCAGAACCAACCCGGCCGAGTCGTTCCGGGTCGAAGGCCTGGGCATTGAAACGGGCAGCTAACCGTTTGGTCGGCCGAGTCAGCAATGACCCGGCCGAGTCACTCAATGACTC
>APFE031577587.1:0-12150 GCA_000404065.3 Pinus taeda
GTGCAGATCTAGAAATAATTACTTATGCCTTCGCTATCAGATCCGACCCTTGCCAAGCGTCCCGAACAGATAACCAGCAAATACCAGATCTTCTCACTTCATCAGACACCCATTGCCTACATCTTTGCCTAATGATCTTCTCCTTATATAGCCTTAGGCCTTGCTCAATACCATGGGCCAAAACCATAGAAATCCAATAGCATCAACTTCAAAACTAGGGATCAACACGTCCGTCGAGACACCATGGTCCAAAACCATAGGCACAACTTCCAAGGAATAACCGCCACGGACCAAAGATAAGTTTTCCACATACACGCGCTTTTACTGAAGCCAACCTGCATGTACACGCGACTTGGTATATAGCGAACCTGCGTATACGCGACTTGGTATATAGTGAACCTGCTTGTATACGCGACTTGGTATATAGTGAACCAGCGTGTATATATTTTCTCTTTCTATCCTGCTGTACTAAGATCTGTCCTCTGATTAAGTTGCCATCACCTGCACCTGTCTCTGAGTGAGTTGCCATCAAGGACAACACTTGTATCATAATGCCAACACTTCCAATGTAACCAATCCAACAAATGGTTACTTAATGAAATTCTTCTCTCTCTTTCCTTGAGCAGGCAGAACGATGTACATGTAGGCAACTCATAATAATAATTGAAACCAAGGCTTATGCTAACAAACCAGCCAACATTCATCTTCTCTGGTGCTTGCAAAAGAATGCCAGAATGATCTTGGAAATCCTGAAGCACTAGCTTGTCTTGAGATCCAACAACAAAAATACAAGTACTCCCTTCATTCTGATTTGAAAGAACAACTGGTTGCTGAGTGATAGGAAGGCACATAGAGGTATAAGTTTCTACCATCTAAGTGTTAGCTGTAAATTCCTTGACCATGAGAAATTCTGGCATATTGTCTCTCTTAGGCTCATATTCCTCAATTTCATGGTCAAGGTCATTCTTGAACAGAAAACAATCTTCAAGATCATCAAACATGACAGCCTTATTATCTTCATGACATAAAATATTATCTGCTTGTTGTTGATCTATAAAGCTAATTACAATATTGTCATCATTTTCAAAAGAGGAAGAAGTTCCACCATCACCTTCTTGACCATGTTCACACTGTAGATCTGCGTTAACTTGAGCTGTAACATGACCTTTCAGGAGTTGATCTATCTCATCTTCAGATAGAGGAGATAAGAATTTTTGTTTCCTTTTGCTCAAGCAAGTATTGTCTTCTTTAAATAACATTTTAAAACATGAAAAACCTGAATGGCAGTCCTTAATTCCCCGATCTTCTAAAATTTGAAAACATTGTTGATCATCTTCATATGACATGGCAATCAAATTATCCAAATTATCATTTACCACTGAGTTATCAAAAGAAGACTTTTCACTTACTTGAACAAAGATCCCATCTTGTTTTCTATGAAATGACTGGATTACCTCCTCATGAAGGCTTTGGTCAATTACCTTGTCTTCTTCATTCCAGACGATCTCAACAACAGAGCTCTCCTTCATGGGATTCAAAACAAGGTAATCTTCATCATCACGATCTGAATCTATATTTGAAATATCTGACTTGACCTTGTCACATTCCGAGAGTGAAACTTGACTTTCATGCATGTTGTCTTCTTCTATGGACAGATTTGAGATAAAACCTTCTCTTTCATCATTTTCCACTGTACTAAGATCTTGATCCTTCTGCAAATTTTCCTGATCATCTTGATAAGTATCGCTCTCTTTATGCTGGTGAAATGGATTTTCATACAAGGCTTCCATGATCTCATCATCCATGAAATTATCATCTTCATAATATTTCTCAAGGCTTTCAATAAATGTATAAGCATGTTTGTAATAGTCCTGAACTAAATTTAATGATGGATAAGATTCTTTATGTCTTTCAAAGAACATGGTATGAAAATATTTCATACAATAAGTACAAGCAGGCGGCAAAATTTCATACCAAGATTGGGCTTCACCTTCTAGAGTGGCCAGGAACATCTTCATCAAGCAATCTTCAGGAAAATCAACCTTCAACTTGCGAATATGCATGTGAAATCTAACCAGATGTAGAGCAACATCCTTCCTATCATCATCTTTAAACGTAGGCAAATTCCTTTGCCAATCTACCTTCAGATTTTTATTTGGAAAACCTGGAATGTGATCTCAGCTCATGGGAGCATATCCTCGAGCAAGCCAATCCATTTTGATAACAATGAATTCACCAAGAGATTCTTCAAGCTATTGGTTCTTGAAGAGTAGAGTCGCCATAAAAAGTCTGAACCTTGGGATTCCTCAACATTGGAGTCGCCAGTGAATGATATCAGCCTTGCTGTGTCTGATCGTTGTTCACCATCAACAATCAGATCTAACTTGATACATGTAATGGGGTGATTGTTTAGATCAGATGTTCAGTTTATAAACTAGACTAGAGATTGACTGAAGCAACTTTCATCTACTTTCGCTAATGCAAAGCAAGAGCGTTTCGAAGGCTACCTAGCTAACTTCAGGCTCCGTCTGTAGTCTACAAAGCCAAACAATGAAAATAAACTTTCGTTCCCCAGTGGAGTCGTGACTATGTTAGAGCCTAAATCTTCCTTAGGTTGAAGGAAGGCAAAATTTAGGATAACCACAAACCACACTCACCCTCGTAGCTAGCCCTACGAGGACAGGAGAGGGCTCTCTCCGGGTCAATCTCAGAAAACGATAATCGATGGGGCACAAAATGACTAAAATAAAATATAATCTTAGGCTAGGTATGAAGTACAAGGATTTGAATTGAGTTTTTGGAGGTTTTGAGTTGGAAAATGGGAGAGGCAAATTTAGGTCTGGGGATGAGACACAATTTTTGCAGAGTTTTGATTGGGGCAAGGAAGGCAATCCTTTTGATGATTTAGAATGAATAAATGGATGGATCAGACCCGTGAGGAGCCAAGGAGGGCAAGAGAGTCTCAAGAGTCCTCCTAAAACATATGAAAACATTGAAAATTAAACAAAAGTTCAAAGCAGAGCACAACAGTCCAGTGAATTCTACTTTAATCACTCATTTTTTTAATTTCAGAAGCAAAGAGAAGGGAAAATGATACACATAAACATCAATGAACTTACAAGTACATAGAGAAAAACACTATCAAAACATAGAGCCACATGGATCCCAACAAGTGCTGCAAAACCCTGGTCTTTCCTTAGCCAAAAATGAAGAAATTAGATGTATAATGAAGTGCCAAGCAATCCCAAGTGTCCAACCATGAAAATGACTTAGAAATTACATAATATAGATAGGCCTAACTACTTCCCATGCCTCTAGGGGTCGAGCTCATCATTCTAGGAGTTGTTTCAACCAATTCTAAACAAAGCACTGAAATCTAGGCAATCAAACAACTTGCCTCTATAAGGTAGGAAACTGATTCATTCATTAAATTTTCACTTTTTAGTGAATGAATCTTCTAGAACAAGTAAAAATATGCCAAAAATATTACATCATGGTCCTCCAATTACATCAAGATAGATCAATAATTACATAAAAAAGAAAAACTAGCCAAAACTGGCTGAATTTTTGAGCTAGAAGGTATAAAATTTGGCAAAAATCCTCTATGCACCGCGCCTGATTCTCTATGTGTCGCGCCACTTTGGAGCTGAATTTGAGACCCTTCCCGGAGTCCAAATTGAACTTATGATAGCTAGTTGGAAATCCCTACCTGTTTACTTTCCAACCCAAGTGGAACTTTTCAATTTGGTGTCCATTGACCCCTCCAAAACTTCACTCGCCCAGGACTGCTTCCTGTGTGTCAAAATAGGGGTAGAGAGGTTTTTTTTTGAGTGTTTTTGACTTCTTGAGGACCCACAACTTGCCCAAATTTCCTGGAAATGCACCAGAAATCATGATTTTTGATGGAAAATCCAAAAATATAAAGTTTTAGAAATTTGGAGCCCTCTAGCAAAAGTGAGTGCCATGTGGCGCGGCACATAGGGAGGCAAAACCTATTTTTCAATGCAAAAATTTTAAAAAATGCAAGTGTCATGCTAAGCTGAAGAGGCTTTGGCCAATATCTAAAGACAGTCATGCTCCTTTTGCCTCTTTTGCTTCTTTGTTTCCTTGTTCAATTTTGCCTTTAGATTCCTCATTCGTGCCTTGGAACTCATATTGTGTGCCCTATAATGGAAACCCATGTGTCTCAACAAAGCTTTGTCCCTATCGACCTTTTCCAGTAGTCTCTCTAGGTGGATGTTGATTCTCTCGAGCCAGGACTCTCAGTCGGCATCGATCTCCTGCTCAAGTGAAGTAAACTCCACCCTCCTCTTTTGGGTCTCCACTTCATAATAAGATGAAGGATTAGATGCCATAACTGCTGATAGAAAAATTGGCTTGAAGAAACAGGTGCTGATGTGTCAAACTATGGTATACTATTTTTATGATGTGCTTGATCTCTGTTAGCAAGGGGAAAATAGTGAAATAAGGGACTGTTAGGAGAGAGGAAAACTAGTGGGATTAGGGACTATTGGGATAGATTTTGTTAGTGAAATATGGGAGGGTTTGGGGATTTTATGTATAGGGTTAGGAATTTTTGTGTAGGGTTAGGGTTTGAGGTTTTGGATTTGAGAATTTAGGAAAGAGAATTTGGGAGAAGGAATTAATGAACCTAAGGGGGTAGGGAAACTTAGGGAATGATGAAAACAAGGGAGAAAGGAGATGGAGGAGTGAATTTGGTAACAAAAAAATGATTTTGAAATCCTAACAGCAAGTTTCCTTGATGTACTTTAGAGGTAGGGTTTGATTTTCTTATTGGACAACCACCATAAATTGAATGGAAAACTCCTTTACTAGCATTGGTGAGAGCTTAACTTACTTGTGGAATGAATAATTTGCAATTTTGGAGCTTCTTTGGAGGAATTTTTGAATGGATTTCAAGCTTTTAAGCCCAATGCGCCACGCCATCTCTATATGCCGCGCCAATGTATTTTTTGCACTGTGGAGGGCATCCCAATGCGCCGCGCCATCTCTATGCATAGTGCGATTTTGTAGGAGCCTTTTGGAGGCCTTCCTAGTGTCTAAATTGAGCACAAGATAGCTCGGGGGAAAGGAATTTGAGTCTACTTTCCAACCCAGCTAGAATTTTTCAATTTGGAGTTCATTTGCCTTGTCAAAGATCAAATCTCCCAAGAGTGGTCAGAATGTGCCAAATGAGGCTACCTAAAGGCAGAGTTCTATTGCAGTAAAATTTTGAAGGTCTTCCTCAACTCCAAATTGAGGTAATGATAGCACATTGGAAAGATATTTGCCTCTAGTTATCATTTGACTCATCAAGAGAGTCAGTTGGCCAACCAAGCGAGGAGAAATCTTGATTTTGCCAAGGTCACTTCAGAGGTGCATTTAATTCTCCTGAGGCAAAGATATTTTTGACATTTCTCTAAAACCATGACACCTGTGTAAAAAGTGAAGGAGGTTTCTCTTCCTTGGCTAGTTGTGGACAAAAATGTCTCTCAGTTTTCCCAAATTTATCTTTTATTGCTCAGAAACATCATTTGAGTGAAACCTATCTCGATGTGTGGAACAAGGGATTTTGTCGAAATGAATCGAAATGAAGGGGATAAGGGTCTTCTAAATTCTTGAGAAACTTTTGGGAGGTGGGGAGGGATGTTAAGAAGCAGGGGAAGGTGGAGTTTCATTGATTGAGTGAGGGGAATGGGTCCAAAAGGGCAAAACACAGGACTAGCCTAGAAAATTGCCAAGTTGTAGCAAGAAACTAGGGTTTGTGCGAAAATGAGGAATTTGGGGGATTTTAGTGATGGGAAGTTGTTAATAAGTTACATTATGGATAGGGAAAGGTATATGAACATCAGGATACAAGTTTTACTGATGATTTAACCATCCAAGAGAAATTACCTCCAAAACCCTAGGAGAGAGAAACAAACTTTACCTAGGCACAACTGAAGCATGAACAAGGTGTAAAATGACCCAATGGGACTTGACATGATGATGAAAACCCCCTGAATAATGGTACAATAAGCTGAATGGTGACATGGATTGACATTTGGACAACTCTGACAGGAGTGAAAACAAACCCTAGACCTAATACCTAGTGACCAAATTTTACTTGAAGACTCACGGAAATGACAAAATTTGACCTTGACACTCTGAGACCACTTTGTAAGAGCATATTTGATAATTGGAGGAAGGCTGCAAATACTGACACTAACATTGGCTCCAATGGGGGTGGTAGCTCCTTAGAGGTGCCAAGAACCGCAGAGCTTTGCGAGAGCAGACCAGTGCCTTATCCATCGGGCAATGGAGTTAATAACTTCAAAACACCCAAAAACCAATAACTTTGACTCAAGACTCATACTTGAACTGACTAATCCAAAACTGAAACAAGACTCTCAAAAGTTGAAACTGGACACTCAACTGAAACTATCTTTAAACTGACTAAAACAAAAAATGACTGAAGACTAACTTAACAGAAACAAGTACTTACAAAACTTTCAAAGGGTAGCAGTTCATCGAGATTTGAGGGCTTCAAATCATGATGACGACTACCTGCTTACTGATGAAATATGTACAATCATGTGAAGTGGGCCTTCCAATGTAACCAATCCAACAAATGGTTACTTAATGAAATTCTGCTCTCTCTTTCCTCGAGCAGGCAGAATGATGTACATGTAGGAAACTCAAAATAACATTTGAAACCAAGGCTTATGCTAACAAACCAACCAACATTCATCTTCTCTGGTGCTTGCAAAAGAATGCCAAAAGGATCTTGAAAATCCTGAAGCACTAGCTTGTCTTGAGATCCAACTGCAAAAATACAAGTACTCCCTTCATTCTAATATGAAAGAACAATTGGTTGCTGAGTGATAGGAAGGCACAGAGAGGTATAAGTTCCTGCCATCTGAGTGTTAGCTGTAAATTCCTTGACCATGAGAGATTCTGGCATATTGTCTCTCTTAGGCTCATATTCCTCAATTTCATGGTCAAGGTCATTCTTGAACAGAAAACAATCTTCAAGATCATCAAACATGACAACCTTATTATCTTCATGATAAAAAATATTATTTGTTTGTTGTTGATCTATAAAGCTAATTACAAGACTGTCATCATTTTCAAAAGAGGAAGAAGTTCCACCATCACCTTCTTGACCATGTGCACACTGCAGATCTACGTTAACTTGAGCTGTAACATGACCTTTCAGGAGTTTATCTATCTCATCTTCAAACAGAGGAGATAAGAAATTTTGTTTCCTTTTCCTCAAGCAAGTATTGTCTTCTTGAAATAACATTTTAAAACATGAAAAACCTGAATGGCAGTCCTTAATTCCCTAAGATTCTAAAATTTGAAAACATTGTTGATCATCTTCATATGACATGTCAATCAAATTATCCAAATTATCATTTACCACTGAGTTATCAAAAGAAGACTTTTCACTTATTTGAACAAAGATACCATCTTGTTTTCCATGAAATGACTAGATTACCTCCTCATGAAGTCTTTGGTCAATAACTTTGTCTTCTTCATTCCAGATGATCTCAACAACAGAGCTCTCCTTCATGGGATTCAAAACAAGGTAATCTTCATCATCACGATCTGAATCTAGATTTGAAATATCTGACTTGACCTTGTCACATTCCGAGAGTGAAATTTGACTTTCATGCATGTTGTCTTCTTCTATGGACAGATCTGAAATAAAACCTTCTCTTTCATCATTTTCCACTGTACTAAGATCTTGATCTTGCTGCAAATTTTCCTGATCATCTTGATAAGTATTGCTCTCTTTATGCTGGTGAAATGGATTTTCATACAGGGATTCCATGATCTCATCATCCATGAAATTATCATCTTCATAATATTTCTCAAGTCTTTCAATAAAACAATAAGCATGTTTGCAACAATCTTGAAATAAATTTAATGATGGATAAGATTCTTTATATCTTTCAAAGAACATGGTATGAAAATATTTCAAACAATAAATACAAGCAGGCGGTAAACTTCCGTACCAAGATTGGGCTTCATCTTCGTGAGTGGCCAGGAATATCTTCTTCAAGCAATCTTCAGGAAAATCAACCTTCAACTTGCGAATATGCATGCGAAATCTAACTAGATGTAGAGCAACATCCTTGCTATCATCATCTTTAAACATAGGCAAATTCCTTTGCCAATATACCTTCAGAATTTTATTTGGAAAACCTGGAATGTGATCTCGGCTCATGGGAGTATATTGTCGAGCAAGCCAATCCATTTTGATAACAATGAATTCACCAATACATTCTTCAAGCTACTGGTTCTTGAAGAGTAGAGTCACCATAAAAAGTCTGAACCTTGGGATTGCTCGACACTGGAGTCGCCGGTGAATGTTTTAGCCTTGCTGTGTCTGATCGTTGTCCACCATCCACAATCAGATCTAACTTGATACATGTACTTGGGTGATCGTTTAGATCAGATGTTCAGTTTATAAACTAGACCGAAGATTGACTGAAGCAGCTTTCATCTACTTTCGCTAATGCAAAGGAAGAGCATTTCAGAGGCAACCTGGCTAACTTTAGGCTTCGTCTGTAGTCTACAAAGCCAAACAATGAAAATAAACTTTCGTTCCCCAGTGGAATTGCCACTATGTTAGAGCTTAAATCTGCCTTAGGCTGAAGGAAAGTAAAATTCAGGATAACCACAAACCACGCTCAGCCTCGTAGCTAGTCCTATGAGGACAGGAGAGGGCTCTCTCCGGGTCAATCTCGGAAAAAGATAATCGATGGGGCTCGAGATGACTGAAATAAAATTTAATCTTAGGCTACGTATGAAGTAAAAGGATTTGAATTGAGTTTTTGGAGGTTTTGAGTTAGAAAAGGGTAGAGGCAAATTTGGGTCTGGGGATGAGACACAGTTTTTGCAGAGTTCTGATTGGGGCAAGGAAGGAAATCCTTTTGATACTTTAGAATTAATAAATGGATGGATCAGACCGATGAGGAGCTAAGGAGGGAAAGATAGTCTCAAGAGTCGTCCTCAAATAGATGAAAACATTGAAAATTAAACAAAAGTTCAAAGCAGAGCACAACAGTCCAGTGAATTCTACCTTAATCACTCATTTGTTTAATTTCATAAGAAAAGAGAAGGGAAAATGATACACATAAACATCAATGAACTTACAAGTACATAGAGAAAAACACCATCAAAACACAGAGCCACATGGATCCCAACAAGTGTTGCAAAACCCTGGTCTTTCCTTAGCCAAAAATGCAGAAATCAGATGTACAATAAAGTGCCAAGCAATCCCAAGTGTCAAACCATGAAAATGACTTAGAAATTACATAATATAGACAATCCTAACTCCTTCCCATGCCTATAGGGGTTAAGATCATCATTCTAGGTGCTGTTTCAACCAATTCTAAACAAAGCACTGAAATCTAGGCAATCAAACAACTTGCCTCTATAAGGTAGGAAACTGATTCATTCATTAAATTTTCACTTTTTAGTGAATGAATCCTATAGAACAAGTAAAAATATTCCAATATTACATCATGGTATATTGACACCTAATCCTCTGCGATTGGGAGAATTTGAATGTGAACAGTCATCAAGAAATTGAACTGAGCGGTCACATTCATGTATATAACAAATAGATACCTAATGGAATAAATGTATCAGTTTTTCTGGAGTTACTCCTGGCCTGACATGGTATCAGAGCACAGGTCCCAGGTTCCTTTTTTAGCATGACTTGTAACTCCTCTGTCCCATAATCTGCTGCCTCTGCCATAACGCATCCGTTGGTTAACTCCTAAACTGGAGAATGCTGGTATGTACTGTATTGAATAATTGCGTTGAGAAATGTTTAATGCCTGAATTTTTAACGCCTGACATTCCTTGTTTTTAACGCCTGAAATTTTAACGCCCGAGGCCATAGACACTCTAGATCATTCCAGCTCCCGGTTGACACTATAATAGAAGTAGTGATTGTGCGTTTGAATGAGACTATTTTTTAATCAGCAAAATAGTTCAGCTGTGCATTTGAATGAGACTATTTTAATGAGATCATTTTTAATCAGCAAAATAGTTTAGCTGTGCGTTTGAATGAGACTTTTTTTTAGCGTTGAAGTGGTGATTGTGCCTCATGTGCATGATTGTGGGTTCTGTTTTTCAATACCGTGTATAATTCCCTGAAAAAAGAAGAGATCATAGCCCCTGTTGCCACAAATTCTCCATTCAACTGGTGCACAAATATTAAAGGTTCTTTGAGTGTTCGTTTGCGTGCATTATGAGTTATAGGATGTAAAGGTCGATAGTCCGTGTACCCGTGATGCATTTGGAAGTTGAATTTGCACTAAAGTCTGCCTTAATGATTGGTGTTTGTGTTGCACTCCTCGGCCATTTGTAATGTAGCTCGATTTGTAATGCAGTGACCTTGAAACCTGGAAATGTATTATGGTATTTCCAAGTGACCACTTAAAATTATCAGCATCAAGAAACAGTATTTCATATATAGAATTGTTCGAGCCAGGTGGAACAGTTTGGGATGAAGGCCTTGATTTTGAAGAGCGCCAAACCTGGTTGGAACTACATTGTGAACGTTAGAGAAGTACATCTACAAATAAGGCAGTGAGCATGATGTTAGAATGACACATCATGTATGTTGTTCTATTATTTTCAAATGTATGCCATATGTGAGTTGTGGGATTCTTCCTGTCGGTGTTTTGTTTGGGCGCTGCCTCTTGAAATATTGTTGTTGAATGATTGACTTTAGTGCTCGGTGGTATTATTTATCACATAATTGTTAAAGAATAATACTGCTGTATGGTTGGGTCAATTTTTTATTTTTTTTTAGTGCAGCAGATGTGATGAAATAATTCTTGTTTACATATTGCACTGGTCAATATACAGAGGTGTGAATTTATTATATGGTGAATGATGTCAAATACATTTTCAAATTCTGTTATTTAATTGATGGGGTGAGCGTGGAATGAAATTTTATTAATTTTATGGCAATATGTTATATGCTTGAGAAGTGGAAGGTATAGCATATATATTGTTTCTCTATCAGCAGAAGTAATTTTTTTTTTTTACAGAATGCATTCAATCATTTCTATGGTAGGAATAGTTCTCACTGGCAAGGATAACTATCCTGATTGGTCCCGGATGATACAACTCACCCTCATCTTCAATGAGTTGTGGAAAGGAGTGTGTGTCGGAGAAGGAGACAGTGACCCAGAAAAGCCTACCTCAGACAAAGAGCTCGCCATTTGGGAAAACAAGAATAGCAAAGCATATGCATTAATCGCAACATCTGTAAATAAGGAGGTGAGTCACCACATTTCATCATATTCAACTGCCTTTGAAGCTTTACAAAAGCTGAAAGAACTCTATGACTCACATTCTGCACTTGAAGTCGTCCAACTTATGATTAAGCTCTTCACTCTTGAACTGCAAAATAATGATCCTCTTGCTCTTGCATCTGAAATAAACTCCATAATGCATGATATCAAATCCACTAAAGTTGAGCTGGATATCTCTCTTATTGCTTTTCTCAAGGCACTTTATCCTACATACTCCAATTATCTTGAGTCTTTGCAAGCAAATGGAAATCTAAAAGATATAACCTTTGACTCTCTTGTGAAAAACTTTGCTGAAAGAGAAAAAGCCTTTGGAAAGAAGACAGCCCCTGAATCTTCTGAAGAGACAGTATGCCTGGCTCATAAAGAAAAGTATCTTGCTCAAGATTCTACAAGACGAAGAGGTGGACGAAGAGGAAGAGGAATATATTTCAGAGGCAGGGGGGGCAGACATTCTCAAGGAGAAAAGGCAGATTTACATTGTATTCGCTGCAAAAGAAATGGATCACATGATGCCTCTACATGCAAGCTACCATGGGACAAAATTGAGCAGAGAAGAAAACAACAGAAAGGTAAAACTGATGATACAGACAAAGGTAAAGCACCTGAATCCGCTCACTATATTGAAGCACAATGTAACATTGGAGTAAATGAAGATTTGTTTAACACTTCAATTGCTTCCTGGAAAAATGACTCGCTGCTTGATTCAGGAGCAACTTGTCACATGACTCATAGAAAATACTTTTTTGAAGATTTCACTGACAATGTTGATGGAGTAGCTTACTTTGCAGATCAGTCAAAAATCAAGCCATCAGGGCTTGGCACAATC
>APFE031577590.1:0-30291 GCA_000404065.3 Pinus taeda
CCCAACACTACAGTAGGGGACATGCAACTTATGGCCATGACCTCGTGGATAAACCATGAAGAAAAGAGAGCAAAAGAGGTCAGAAATGTCATGGACCGGGAACTACAGGAACCGTCACTGATTAGAGCAGAGCCAGGGGATCCCTCAGCATTAATATCCACCCACCAGCACTTGGAAAACAACTCTCAGGCCCTGCTAGATTACATGGATCTTCAAGCTCAAGCCATAGCACATTTTGAGGACATGGATCGACTATTGGGGGACAGCTGTGTTCATGTTTGCACCCGTAGGTGGAACACATTGTCCCACAGCCTAAAAATCAGAGAATACCACACCCCAACTAGAATGAGGGAGGCCTTGGCATGAGTTCCTCTCTACAAAAAGTCGATGCAGAATCTTCAGGCCAACTGGATAGGCCTCAAGTTTCCACCTTTGCTTTTGGGGCTGCTGGAAGGAGGCACAAAAGAGGAGGAGCATAGGTAGTGGGAAGAGGTGGAAAGGAAGGCCGGATTCCATGACAGTGAAGAAGATATTACCTCAGAAGCTTGGGATGTGAGGGAGGCGATCAAGGGAATCAAGGATAAGGAGCTGGACTAGTTGCTCAGAGGATGAGCAACCCATTTAGAAGGGGGGTGATGATGAGCCCCGAATTGGGTAACTTATTGGGCTCATTTTGCCTAATTGTCCTTGTTCAATCCTCCATTTTTCATAGACTATGCATGTTTTTTAGTATGTTTATGTCATTTGAACGAATAAGGGTGGTCACTCTACTTAGGAGGCTAATACGTGGTTATTTCAGGTTTTTTTGGACAAATGTGGAGCAAAACCAAGAAATTATGGGCTAGCTGACAGCCAAACTTGAGGTGAGGATTCATAGGGGCGTTTTCTCTGCCATTAAATGACCCTTCCTCATGATCTTCACCCTCAACTCCGAGCTCACAGGCCACCAAAATGGATCCTAAAGGAAACCAAACAGATTTGGGAAGAGTGACTGTTTACTAGCAGTTGGGACAGCTGAGTCCCTTGAATGTAAGAGGCCTGCTAGGCCCCTCGTGATGTATAAATAAGAAGGCCTCAGCTTCCGTAGTTTACTTTTGGAACTGTTGTATTTTTTGCACTATAGTGCTGTCACTTTTAGCTCGTTTTCTTGTAGCCATTGTGGTATAAGTATCTGGTGACGACTATTTTTTGATAATGACAAGCAATCCTATTTGGCATCAGCTTTGAGTTCTTTATAGGAGCCGCAGCTCTTAGGGTTCGGCCCAACCTGAGAGCCAAGGCCTCCTTTATGTATCTGTTATGTAAAAAAATTAGTTAACTTAGGTTTATATTTCAATTTTTAATTTTAATTAGATGAAAGGGCACGATCATAAGATCATGCCCTTTCCCAAAGGGTGCCCATGGCGGTATATAAGCCAGGCAACCCATTGTAAATCATCATCATCTGTAATTTATCTAATTATTAATAAATATTTGCATATCTATTTCTCCGTTCATAAGTTTTTCGTCTCATCTGGTATCGGAGCCTACGACCTTGTCTGCAACCCCTTGTTGTTCCGCTGCGATCGATCTGCAAGCCCTCGCTGTTCTGTTGCCATCACCGTCCCAGTCACCCGCTGACCATATGCCGCACACCACGTCTCTGTTTCTCGTTGCCTCACCCTGTCACTGTTGTGGCCCTACCATAGCTCCCTCCGTCACCCATACCCCGTTGCCTTATCATTATTACGCTGCACAGTACTATTCATATAGGCACCTTCTCCCGACAGTTCTATCAAAAACTGTGGTCAAACAGCGTGCTGGCCACTCCCGACAGAAGGTCCTGTCCACCCTCTTGATACGTAATTGTTGTCAAACAAGCGTTACAGTGGTCCGTTGTCCCACACTCGGATCTGCGTGTGCTGTTGCACCACGTCCATTAGTCGTTGCTGTTTCCCGTCCCCTGTCCACAGATCATTCGCTATACGTCAACCATCGTTTCCCTTACGAAGTGTCAACTCTCTACGGTAATATCCACTGAAAAGTCTAAGGGTCAAACCAAACGGACATTTCGGGTGGACGTGATTGTCCGCAATAAATATAATATAATATATTTATAACATCAAATACATAACGTTTATTTATATATAACATCAAAAATATATATACATAATATAAATAATATATACAAACTTATATTAATAATTAAATATATAAATTAATTAAAAATAATTATAAATATTAATTAATAATAAATCTATTTTAATTAATTAAAAGTTATATATATATATAAAATTTATTTTTGCTTAAAAAAAAAAGAGAGGAAAAGCATTTTAGATGGCAAATAAATACACGCCCCCGCAAACCCGCTCAATGTCGACAATGACAATGGCAGATTTCCACAAAAGATTGGTTGACGCAGAGCATAAGATAAATAACAACCACGATGAGGTCAATAAAAGGCTTGGGGAGCAAGCTGACAAAATAAAAGATCTTCAAGATACGACAAATCAAATGGAGATAAAGGTGGAAAATTACCATGTTCAGACATAAGCAGGGATCAGAGAGGTTTTAACAATGCTGAAAAGTTTGTGTAAAAGGTCGAATTGTACACCCGCACAACTACTAAAAGAAGATGAAGAGAATCAAGAACACATCTCGTCAGATTCAACTAAGTCCACAGACTCTCATGACAAAGTTGAATCCCCAAAAAAATCAGCGACACCCCACCAAGAAGCGAGTAACACAGCCTTTACAAACAAGCAACTCTGGGATCACTTTACCAGTTAACACCCTTTTTTCGCTCAACCAGTAACAACATACCAGCGACGGGCAAAAGTCGAGATGCCTAAATTCGATGGAAACGAAAAAATCAATGTTGCATGGATAAATAAAGCAGAAGAATACTTCGAGATATATGACATCAATGACGATGACGAAAAGCTCAGGCATGCATCCATGAAAATGGAAGGAGAAGTATATAACTAGTATATGTGGTGAAAAAAGACAACATACGTCATTAGCTGGAGAAAATTTAAAGATGCATTCTTCAAAAAATTCCAAGGTGTAAAGGAAGAAGAATTCTTTTCAAAACTCATCAAATTACGACAAAAAGTAAGTGTGGATGAATACACTCAAGAATGGGAGACCTTAGTAACACGAGTACCTGGGTTATCATAATCTCGTTTGATTCAATCATACGTCTCAGGACTTAAATCCCATTTACAAGCAGAACTTGAGATGCATCACATTACATCTATAGAAGTAGCAAGATGAAAAGAAAAAACAACGGCAAAGAAATTTGAACCAATATTTTGGTCAACAATGGAAAAATCTTATGCAAGACGAAGGATACCCCAGTATGTGGACTCAAATAATACAAGATATGTTCCACCACATCGTCGTGAAGATGAAAAATCTAATGTGGAAATGCAAAGGATAAAAGAGGGTAAGTGTAAACGCTGTGGTGAGAAATGGGACCCCAAACATAGATGTGCTAAAGGAAAAGAACCAAAGAACCTATATAATTGTGAAGCAACCAATGATTCAAACAGTGAAGATTATTACATAGAAGAAACAGAAGATACCCTAGAATTCTCACCAGAATTAGATGACGGAAGTACTCCGCAAGTGTCAGTATCAGCCATGACAGGTATATCACAACCTCAGACCTTGAAGTTAAAAGGACACATAAAGAAGAACAACGTAGTGGTTCTCATTGACTCTGGAAGCACACACAATTTTCTAGATGCGACTGTGGTCAAGAAACTCAATATATTTTCATTTCCCTTACCAAACATGAAAGTGATGATAGCTAATGGTAAGAAGATTGAAAAGGTAGGGAAATGCCATAAAGTCAATTTGCAGATTCAAGACTTTAAATTAGAGTCTCCGTTCTTCACGGTACCATTAGGAGGAGTAGATGTAGTCTTAGGAATCCAATGGCTATGAACTTTAGGTACTTATGCCGCCAACCATCAATTACAATTTATAAAATTCAAATGGGGAGGTCAGAAGTACAAACTACATGGATTCCAAGCACCAGAAAATCATGATGTATCATCATCTCAGATGATGAAGCTGAGTCGAAAAAGAGCACCTACTTATGCAGTACAATTTCATCAATTAGAAATGTTATCTACAAATATGACCAGAGAAGAATCACCAGAGATACAAGATTTGATTCGGAAGCATGAAAAAGTATTTCAAGACCTACCTATGAAGATGCCGCCTAATAGGGAAATTGAGCATACAATAGAAGTCAAGGAAAGATCAGACCCTGTCAACATCAAGCCATACTGATATCCACATCACCAAAAATCGAAACTTGAGAGATTAATCCAAGACCTTTTAAAATGTGTGACCTTGATCATCTTAGAATATCTGATCAAGTGGAAGGACTTACCCGAAGAAGACGCTTTCTGGGAGAATGAATCATTCTTCAACAACATCCTTCGTTACTTATGCTTTGAGGACAAAGCATTCTTTCGAGAGGAAGGCAATGTTATGTAAAAAAATTAGTTAACTTAAGTTTATTATTTAATTTTAATTTTAATTAGACGAAAGGGCACGATCATAAGATCATGCCCTTTCCCAAAGGGTGCCCATGGCGGTATATAAGCCAGGCAACCCATTGTAAATCATCATCATCTGTAATTTACCTAATTATAAATAAATATTTGCATTTCTATTTCTGTGTTCATAAGTTTTTCGTCTCAGTATCATTATTTTTCCTTTATGTATCGTTATTTGTCCTGTATGCATTTGCAAAATCATTTCTGTTAGGTAGATTAAATTGTGCTCATTAACTAGGTCATTGTTGATGGTTAGAAAGGCTTTTGATGTTCAGATTAAGCTGATAGGATATCCATAGGGAAAAAATCGTCAGAAAAAGGCCAACGAGCACCTTTGATTTCACCTCCCCCTCATAGGATGAGGCGCTGGGATCAAAGTGACCTTGCTGTCCTAACCAAAAACACTATTTTTGCTTTTCCATGCAATCACTAGTGTACGATTTTCGTTTGCAGAAGTTGGATACATGTTCAAATATTTGAATGCTTCGTTGCATAGTTAATATACATGGTTTCCTTGCAAATAAAGCTTCTGTTCATTCTCTTTACTGTTAGCTAGATCAGATTAGGTTGGCATAACTAGGTCTTTGATTTCTTGCAAGTCTTTATTGGTTCAGTTGGAAACATAAATTGCAGAGCACCTGTACCACTTCTTCATCCACCCAAACTTCATCTGACCCATCTGTTCCATCCCCCAACTCGGCCCCCAACTCGGTTTCTTGCCTCACGTTTGTCATTTTTCCCACATAACCCTACCTTTTTGTGCAAACATTGCTTCAACCCTCTTTGAACAAATTCAGCTATCTACATCTTCTCTCAACTCCATCCACCAGTCCTTGGACCACCTCAAACCCCTATCCTACCTCCATACCCACTTCTCCATCTTTCTTCACCCATCCATCCTCCAAAATCCCATTTCTGAACATCTTGTAGAAATTCTAGAACATCTTGTAGAACCCCTGCAAATTTCGTGTAGAAGCTCACAAATGAGGTTTCTTGATAGCCAAACTCTGTGAAACTCTCTCGAAGGGTGTTAGGGATCCTTTAGGCCCTCTCTGAACCTTCCTGACCTCTTCCAAGCATTTCTTCTCACCGATCCACCTCTGCACAGTCAAGAACAGTGAAAGCATATGCATGATAATTCTGACAACTTATTCAAAAATAAAAAAAAGATGTTTTCTTCAGATAGTGATAACTTAGACACATGTATTTTATCTTCCTAGAAGCAATGGCATCTCTTTCAGTAGCTTGCATCCTCTTTTCTGCATCAGTAGGACTAGCTGGTCAGATTAGGGTTTGCTAGGGTTTGCGCTTTCTTTCAGCTTTACAGTTTCTTTCCGCAAGAAGATTAGCTTCCTTTGAGTTAGCTTCCATCTATCAGTTAACAAGCTTCTTCTTCGAGCTCATAGAAGTTGGCTTGAGCGCCTAGCAGACTTGTGCCAGCTGACCAGGTGACAGCTGCGGCAAGAGCTAGTACTTGTGCATACAACACCGTCACTTCCAAGTTTGTTACGAACTATCGGGTTGATAAAAGTAATGAAGGGAGTCCCATGAGTTGTAACATTATTGCTGCAATACTGGAGCCCACCACAAACCCTTTATCGAACAACTCCTACACCTGCTTCTCTATATCTGCATTCTCTAAAACTAACAACCTGTAGATTCCAAAGTTAGGTAATGGAGCATCTTGCTGCAAATAATTATCATGTACTATTTCTCGCTTGGGTGGTGTTGTGGTAAAAACACAACCCCCCATTATTGATGTGTTCACTTCAGATAATGGGACCTTTCTATAAAATTTTTGGCTAAACACCTTTTTGGATTTTGATTTAGTTGATTGCCCTACGCATTCCCTACGCTTTCGTTAATGTTTAGTTTTCTTTGGATTCTTGTTTTAATTGCTTTGTTAAAATCAATTTTTTATAAGCTTCCCATTGACGTTTGTTTCGCCTCATTTGGTCCACTGGTTTGAAAATGGTACTCTTTTGAAATCTTGTCATTTATCTAGCCTGGGTTTAAAATGTATAAAATGTACAATATTGCATAATTTGTAAATAAATTAGTTCAATAATGCATTTTTTCAAATATTAACCCCCAGCTAATTATTACTAACATTTTTCATTTTTTAGCGAAATAATGAATTATCGGGATTTTAGTAATTTGCTCTAATTTCCTAAATTGATTATTAATCTTGAAAACCCAAAATTTCGAAATGGTTGTAGTTTATTTTTCATTTATTTTCATTAAAATAGTTGTAGTTTAAAAACTAAAATTCATAAAATAAAACCAAAATAGAAAATTTGTTGTTTAATATTAAATTTCAAATTAATTAATATATTAAATATAATTAATTAATTAAATTAAAATTTAAAACATAATACGTATAAAATAAAATAAAATAAAACCAAAAAAATTATTAAATCGCATCAGGAAATTAGATGGAATCGCATCAGAGATTTTATATATGACAAGTTTTAAAAACCCCGATAGCCTCTTTCCCTGATCACCAATATGCGATGGCTCAATAAAGCAAAATGGCATTAACAATAAGAGCATGACTTATTTTAAAAGTTTCACTTATATGTTTTATTATGAAGTTTCACTCATACGTGAGTGAATGAAAGTAGGTAGGTTAATTTTAATATTAAAATTAATATATATTAATTTATAAATAATATTTTAAATTAATTAATATATAAAATTTAATTTTTATTTAGTATTAATTAGTTTATAAATAGATTGTATTAATTAGTTATATTAAGATTAATTAATAAAGTTTAGTTAATTAATTAAACAATTAAATTAGAATTAATTATGAGATAATTAGAATTCTAATTTATGATTTAATTTTTAGTTAAAATTTTGATTTTTCGGCGAGTAATAGAAATTCCAGAATTGTGTCAAAATTGACTCACAAATTTTGGAGGCCTATAGATTGAGTTTTACTTGGCTAAATGAGGCCCAGGACACCTCATTGGAAAGATAAAATCAAGGAGAACATTTCTTACGAGGTTTTACTAACAGATTTGGTCATTAATTGGGACAAAAATCATGCAGAATATCAAGCTACGAATTTCTAAAACAAAATCAATTTTCTGAGTTTTATTTTCTGCATTTTCATTTGTCCAAGCCTCTTTTCAATGCAGATCCATTTGTCAATAATATCCTTGGCCAATCAAACCATCCCATGCATCAATAGAAAGCTTACATTTTATTTTCAATTATTTATTTAAATAGAATTTGATTGGATTTGATTTAATTGCCAGAAATGATATTTTGATTTTATTGATTGCATCTTAATTTATTTTGATTACTTTTTACAGGAAACAGTGCAAGAAATATGGAGAAAAGGATCTCAATCAATGAGAGTGCTCCAAAATTGAAGATTAGAATTTTTGAACAAATAAAATTGGATTTGACAGATTTACCTTCAACAAACTTTCCTCTCAAAGAATTCCTTCACAAATATTATAAATAGCAGATCGCAGAATGTAATTAGGAGGCTGCTCTCCTCTGCAATTTTAGACTTCTAAAAGCACTATTGTAAGAGGAATTTAGAGTTGTAGGATAGAGGAGAGAAAATCTCATATCTGGGGATTATTGAGGATTTTTCCTTTGTATCTTGAATCATGTATGAGGGGCAGAGTTTTCACTATTGTGGCTCTAGTTTTGAAGGCATAAGTTCAAGCAATGTAAAGGACTGTTGGAGACCAAGTTCAGAGAAATGGATGCAATAAATTGGTATTTCTAATACTATTGTTTCAAATATCAGTTTCATTTTTATGGTAATAGGAATGTCTCATTTTATTCATGTTTATACTCTCTTGTCAATATGGGTAATTTGTCTCAATCTTGTTATTATGTATATATGTTCTTATGGATTAAATTCTGATTTCTGAGTAACTACTTGCTCAGAAATCTATCTTATAAAACTGATTTATTAAATAGTAATATGTTATGAACTATTTCTGCATATTATTGTTTAATTATTGGATTTAAATTTGATTTGATAATCCAATATACTTTTTGTGAAACTACTTCCTCGAATGTTGTTTGGTTTATTATTTCAGTTAAAAAAAGGTCTCAATAGGGATTTCGTTTTGATTATCCATAATATCAGTTAACTGAACTACTTCATTAATTTGATATTCATTATAAACAAGACATATTTAAATCCCAATATTTTAATTATCTTGCTCTTAGTTGGGTTAGATCTATATCTGCCTAATTAAGATAGGATTTAGATTAGTTTCTTTTGCTTGCATTATAGAATAAACTTGCATTTAGAGTAATTTCTACATTCTTTTAAGTCCTCTTCTTGAAGAGGCAAAACTTTATATGTGACTTGGTTGAACCCAAATCAATTTAAGGGTCATTCTCTTGCTTGATCAGCAAGAAGAAGTGATCTGATATCCCCGTCTATTGGTAGTTAAAGATATATAATAAACCAATAGCGATAGGGAGAAGGTAACTGGACCTAGTTAACCCAGTCAGAGCCACCACACCAATCGGAAAAGGAGCTGCTTTAAGGTCTAGACCGGGTGGTTATCTCCCAGTGTTGTTGCAGCGATTTTCGAAGCATCAACACTTTTGGCGCTAGAAGGAGGGCCTAATATTTTTGTCTATTGGAGTCTTTTCAATTTTACATTTTATTTAAATCACGATGGCTTCTCTTAAACTTCCAATTTGGAGTTGTATCCATGGACGTGCATCTTCGAATACTCCACCCGAAGTGGTAAGACTTTTGTCTCAGGCAAAGTTTAATGGTAAGAAAAATTCTTCTGCTTTTAACCATGTCTTTCAATTTATTCAAGATGTTTAAAATTATGATTTTCAAGGAATTGATGAAGGCATTTTATGGAGAATTTTTACTCTCACATTTGCGGCAAAAGCCAGAAACTGGTGTAGAACTCTTCCAGTTGCCTCAATTCACAGTTGGGATCAATTTGTTACAATTTTCATTTCTAAATTTGATGGCTATGATTATGAACAGGTATGTGAAGAAATTGAATATCTGAAAAGATTTGAAAATGAGTCCGTTAATGATTTTAATATTCGATTTCATTTGAATTGTTTAAGATTTAAAGTTGAAGATAAACCTATGGAAGAAGAATCATTAGATTGGTTTGAACATATTTGTTCTCTTCCTCCCATTCCCAATCAGTATGAAATTAGTTCAAGTTTTGTTTCATCCCTTTCCAACATAAATGAGAATTTCGATATGGATGTGCAAATAAATTGTGATGAAGTGGTTTCACAAAGCTTGGAAAATACTTCTATTCAAATGAAAGAAGACAACATCAGCAATTTTGGAGAAAGAGCTACCTTAGAATCTGAAAATTACTCTGCAGTCAATTCAGAAAATCAGATTGCAAATCAACAAGTACAAGCAGCAATCAAACTAAATAATAACACGCAGACTGCTGTACAAATTTTTGAATTTTTCCATGATAAGCAAATGCTGAAATCAGAACAACAAAGCAACTTTCTTCAAAAAAGCATGAGCACACAAAGGAATGATTTAGAATCTGAAATTTACAATCAGTGTAATGTACGAGAGTTCTCAAACCGAGACATTCTTAATTGCATTATTTCAGATTCACATTTTTCCCTTTATCCTGATATTTTTAATAATGGTAATTTTTCCCCTCTTGCTATTAACGATATTTTAGAAGATAAAAAGGATGATCTAAATGGAATACCAATTAATTTTTATCAAGATAGAGAAACAATAATTGATCATGCTTTTACCATTAATGAACATAAAATTTTTACTTATTGTTTTGATATATTGGATGAGATAGAAGGGAATTCTAGAGAATATTGTGAAATCATTTATGATAATTACTCTCGGATGTTGATTTATATTCCTCTTAAGAGAATCCTCATGAGAAAATTCAAATAATATCTGTGAATGAGGAATGTTTCAATTTAGAAATTATTCCAACCTATCCTCATGTTAGAGTAGCAAATTATCTTCATGAGTTCACCATTCAAGAAAACATTCCAGTTTATGATTCATATCATGATCAAGCTCTCATTCATACTCATAATCTTAATTCGTTTTCTAATTCACAAGTTGGAATTCAAAACTACTCAAATTCCATAATTCTCGTCAATCCTTGTAAAAAAGAAATTATTTCAAAGCGATCCCAATAGTGTTGTAACATTAGTTGTACAAATAGTGATTTCATTTTATTTTTGTTTCCTCACTTATTTTATAGAAAATCAGATTTATTTTCAGATTTTATTTTTCAATTTTTTCACACTTTATGCTCCCATATTGAGCACTTTATTATCAAACATTCAATTGATGCATTGCCCTATTGGAAAATTAAAGTTTCATATTATAATCATGAGTATCAAAAGCTATTTCAATGTCAATGTCAATTGATGTTCATCTTTTATCAAAAGCTTCTATCTTTTCAAAGGAAATATCAACAAGAGAATGTATTTTTACAATCTGGCCAACTATCCAATTTAATTAATAATTTTTCATTTCATTTGAAAGATTTCCATCCATTTTTAATTAATTCATTTGAAAAATATTTGGAAAGTTTTCTTTCATGGATGATTGTCAATGATTTAACATTTTTACATAATACTAACAATTTTTTTTCAGGCTTTTGAATTTAAAAGCTCATCTTCACAATCTGGCCTATCATCTCCTCTTTTGAACATTTCCCAATCGTTAATGGAAATCCATCCAGATTTCTATGACCCAATTGGTATTGAATTGGAAAGTCAATTTCAAGAGAACGAGATTTTAATTAAATTGCTAACAATAACTGTACATTATGATTTCATATTTAATTTTCTTAGTTTAATTACATTTGTATTTTCATTACTAACATTTGAAATGTACATACATGCAGCGATTAAAATGAGAAAATGGCTACACTCGAAATATGACTATATCTAGTCATTTTCATGTATATGGTTAGAATAGGAGTAGAATTAATTTAGTTAGTTTGTTTTGTATAGTTAATTTTTTTTTAACAGTTTTGTAGATTAAAAAATAAAACAAAGCGATCAACGCTTCTCATACATGTTCAGTGAAAACATTTTTTGCTTATCAGAAAGTTTTAATTCTTGTTTTCCTTTTTAAAAATTTCTTGCTGCAATACCTCTACTCTACCTATTTTGAATAATGTTTTGATTAAATTCAATTGAGATTGCACTTGGCATCGATGGCCTCAAAGTCACTTTTCTTCATTTCGAGATTCCATTTTAATATTTTCTTTTGAAATGTATATGATAAAGGTTTTAAGGATATAAAAGCTTCACGATCCCATTATCCCATGAAATGTATGACTGTCTATGATAAACTTAATTCTAAATCATTATTAGTCTGTTTAACCTTTCGCGGTAATCATATGAAGTTCATATTATCTTTCTCGAAATTTTCTAAGGATATCCATTTTGTTGTGTGCACACATTCAAATCTATTTTGATAGTTTTCTACAATTAGTGGCTTTATCCCATTCTGACCTTTAGTTGCAATACGCGTCATATTCATTTACTAAAGGCATTATTGAACGGTCACTATAACAATACAGATTCTTCTCAAGTTATCCAGAATAAGTAGAGGTAATAAATTGTTGTTTCAATTCAAAATGGAAGACTATTTTCATATTTATTTCTGTTAAATTTTATATTTCCTGAACATAAATAAACAGATTTAGAGGTTTTCATTTGTTTTCAAAACTTGAAGTAAGCAACAAACTCATTTCAAATTTGCAACAGGTTTAGGGAAATTTTATTTGTGATTCATTAGAATTTAAGCATTTTTTAGCTTTGCTTTCATTCATTAGAAAACCTAAGTGAAATTTAAAACATTATCGCAAGATTCATGTCTGAAATGTTTCGACTTAATTTTCATAATGCTAATAAAAAATCTCCGATGTATTACCTCACTCATATCGCATTTCGCATATCGAAGGTTTGCAAGTGAAGTATACTTCCATTATCATGAATTGCCTATCTCTGATAATCAACTTCATTGATATTGCGACAACCACATAATTTTGGACCCGATATGAAATTCAATTCAAATTCATAAAAATATCGCGTCCGTTCAATTGCAATAATGGTAGGAGCATAACTTTAAAAGGACCGATGTCTCGGATCCGATATGTTATTAAATTTTCATCATAAAGTTATCAAGTCCGCTCTTCATCACATATTGACATCGCAATAATCCTATTGTGCTACCTCGGGTACCAAAAATTCACCAATCGCCGATTGCGCTGATATCGCAATCGCATTTTTATTTATGCTCACATCACATCTCTGAATCTGTGATGTGAGATGTGTGACGTGGGAAGCAAAATGTCAATATATTCTCGATTCCCAATACAATATTTCTTTAATGATGTGATCGCTCCATCTAATAGCACATCTTCTCATCGCATGTTTTCACATCGGCAATTTGCCATTGCAATCTCCAATGTGATAGCTTCCAATGCATACCTTTGAGCCATTAACATTTAATCTATATATGGCATAGCAACAAAGGTGAAGTCTTGCAAATTAAAATTGAAACATGGTGAAGAGACATGTGATGTGAATCATCCGATACGACGATGTGTTATTTTAAAAGCGAGCTTGGGTAACCACTTTGGTAAGAAAGTAGTTAATAACCAATTTGTAGCATATTTAAATCATTTTAATTTCTCATAATATTCCAGTTTTAAATATATAATTCCATAATTAAAAATGGAATTCAAGACCTCTCTATCTTCATATTTAAATTTTATTATCTTGGACTTGGTCTTGATTCTGGACAATTTATAAAATCATGGAGTTTATATGAAACCAATAATATTTTGAGAAACAGGCATTACTGCAAATTCTCATTCTCATTTCTGATGCATTTGTTTTCCCTTGAACACTAAGCATTCCATTTTACATTTGATTGCTTGTTTTAGTGTAAATAAAATAAATAATGATTTTGGGTTATAGAATTTTGGTTAGTTTAACTTCTTCATGTTTTTAATGTTAATTAAAATAAGAAATTAGCTAGTTTGGAGAAACTGATACCTTTCAGGTATGATCAAAAGCAATTATCCAATGGTAAGATTCATGTACCCACTTTCATTAATTTCCATTTCATTACTTTAGTTTTAGTTTTGTTTTTATGATATAAAAATATGTTTTGCAGTTCTCTATTTGAAGCTTTCAATCCTCTGCCGAATCAGATTTTCGAAGTCTTATACTCTTCTCCTAGATTTATTTAAAGAAGCAACGATAATCTTTGTCAAAACAACTATACCAGGATGTTTCTGAACCTTTAGTTTTTTTTTTTGAGAATTCCTTTTATTAGAAAATGATTAAGATGATGCTTTGAAACAAGAAGAATAATATCAAACAGAAAGTTTTCATTGTGGCTGAATTTTATCGTCATTGCTATCCAAAAAGCCTAAAGCATTTACAACCCTGCAAAGTATGATTTTTCTAAATCTTGACATAAGAAGAAATGATTATGCGATTACTTTCTTTTTCTTCATATTGTTGAGACATTGGTATAAATATTCTTGTTTGAGTTTATCTTTCGAAACTGGGATTTTCCTTTCCATTTTTAAGATTTCTTCGTTTTTATTTTTGTTTGTTGATTTCTTTCTCATTTTAGCATAAGAATTCTTTTCCTTAGGATTTCAATTTTGATTTTGGTGACTTTGCATTATTTATATGGAAGGCCTACTTGTTACCTAACAATGGTCAACATACATGGAGAAAAATTGTTAATAGTCACCTATTAGCTTTTTCTTAAATCTCTTAGTGAAGTTTGATTTTCTTATTATAAAGGTAGACATACTTAAGGAAGAGATTACCAATCAAGAGAAGTTGGCAAAATATCATAAAATCTGGAGAAATTTCTTTTTCATTGAAATTGTAATCATTTTGAGATTTCAAAATTTTATTAAGATCTTTCAAAGTTTTATTATCAGTCAAGAAAAGTTATTTATAACTAAGTAAAGAAACTTTACAGCAAATCACCTTTAACTATGAAATTGTCATTCTTAACTCTTAAGGAGTCAATGATTCTCCCTGTCCTAGAAAGTCTTATTTTTCTAGAGTGTGATCCAGAAGTATATTTAAACTTAAAAGATAAGAGGTCTCATCATGAGCCTGCTTACCATGATCATAGGGGAAAAATAGGTTGACATTACCAATACTGTTAAACAAACCAGAGTAATGGCTTATGATTGTCAACAATTATAAGACAAGGGGTCTCATCACGAGCTAACTTGTTCAGTCCAATTATAACCAGTGAATGGCATTGTCAACTATCTGGCCACCAAACCAAGACAATGGCTTTTAAGTTTTATAACAAAAAAACAAAATACATATATAAATGGATTTATCTCTAGGTCAATAATTCTTAAAGAGATGAGATTCTAAATCACTGATGATTAAAAGGTAACCCTATCGAGACTATAGATGTTTTCTGGCAGCAGTGACTCTACCTGTGACAAATGAGTATATTTTAAAAGCTAAGTTGTAAAGTGACCCCTTCTTTATCTGTTCAACTAATTAATGACTGATATAGAGTTTTGAAATATTATAATTTATGAGAAATTTTGAGAAAATTTATAGGTTAGATGATTTTGGTTTTTATTCAGAATAATAAACCTAGTAAAGCATAATTCTCTCTTATTTAATTATTTTTACTTTAATTTTAGGAAACTCTCATTCATTTCAAACAGAGATAACTGGTTCTTCTCCTGTGTGTTGCCATTGTTGTGGTAAAAACACAACCCCCCATTATTGATGTGTTCACTTTTTATAAAAAAAATTGGTTAAACACCTTTTTGGATTTTTATTTAGTTGATTGCCCTACGCTTTCGTTAATTTTTAATTTTCTTTGGATTCTTGTTTTGATTGCTTTGTTAAAATCGATTTTTTATAAGCTTCCCATTGACGCTTGTTTCACCTCATTTGGTCAACTGGTTTGAAAATGGTACTCCTTTGAAATCTCGTCATTTATCTAGCCTGGGTTAAAAATGCATAAAATGTACAATATTGCACATTTTGTAAATAAATTAGTTCAATAACGCATTTTTTAAATATTAATCCCCAGTTAGTTATTACTAACATTTTTCATTTTTCAGCCAAATCATGAATTATCGGGATTTTAGTAATTTGCTCTAATTTCCCAAATTGATTATTAATCTTGAAAACCCAAAATTTTGAAATCGTTGTAGTTTATTTTTCATTTATTTTCATTAAAATAGCTATAGTTTAAAAACTGAAATTCATAAAATAAAACCAAAATAGAAAAATTGTTTTTAATATTAAATTTTAAATCAATTAAATTAATTAAATATAATTAATTTAATTAAATTAAAATTTAAAACATATATAATATAAAATAAAAAAATAACAAAAAAAATTATTAAATCGCATCGGAAAATCAATTGGGATCGCATCATAGATTTTATATATGACAAGTTTTAAAACCCTGATAGCCTCTTTCCCCGATCACCAATATGCGATAGGTGAATAAGGCAACATGGCATTAACAATAAGAGCATGACTTATTTAAAAGTTTTAATGAAGTTTTTATTAGGAAGTTTCACTCATACGTGAGTGAATGAAGGTAGGTCAGTTAATTTTAATATTAAAATTAATATATATTAATTTATAAATAATAAATTTTAAATTAATTAATATATAAAATTTAATTTTTATTTAGTATTAATTAGTTTATAAATAGATTGTATTAATTAGTTATATTAAGATTAATTCATAATATTTATTAATTAATTAGTTTAGTTCATAATTAACAATTAAATTAGAATTAATATTAGATAATTAGAGTCTAATTTAGGATTAGATTTTTAATTAAAAATTCTGACTTTTTTTAGCTCAGTAACAGAAATTCCAGAATTAACTCATCTACTTTGGAAGCTCATAGATTGAATTTTACTTGGCCAAATGAGGCTCAGAACGGCCCATTTGAAAGATAAAATCAAGGAGAACATTTCTGAGGAGGTTTTACTAACATATTTGGTCATTAATTGAGACAAAAATCATGCAGAAGATCATACTACGAATTTCTAAAATAAAATCAATTTTTTGAGTTTTATTTTCTGCATTTTCATTTGTCCAAGCCTCTTCTCAATGCAAATCCATTCGTCAATAATATCCTTGGCCAATCAAACCATCCCATGCATCAATAGAAAGCTTACATTTTATTTTCAATTATTTATTTAAATAGAATTTGATTGGATTTGATTTAATTGCCAGAAATGATATTTTGATTTTATTGATTGCATCTTAATTTATTTTGATTTCTTTTTACAGGAAACAGTGCAAGAAATATGGAGAAAAGGATCTCAATCAATGAGAATGCTCCAAAATTGAAGATTAGAATTTTTGAACAAATAAAATTGGATTTGATAGATTTACTTTCAACAAACTTTCCTCTCAAAGAATTCCTTCCCAAATTATAAATAGCAGATCGCAGAATGTAATTAGGAGGCTGCTCTCCTATGTGATTTTAGACTTCTAAAAACACTATTGTAAGAGGAATTTAGAGTTGTAGGAGAGAGGAGAGAAAATCTCAGCTCTGGTAATTATTGAGGATTTTTCCTTTGTATCTTGAATCATGTATGAGGGGCAGAGTTTGCACTATTGTGGCTCTAGTTTTGAAGGCACAAGTTCAAGCAATGTAAAGGACTGTTGGAGACCAAGGTCAGAGAAATGGATGCAATAAATTGGTATTTCTAATACTATTGTTTCAAATATCAGTTTCATTTTTATGGTAACAGGAATGTCTCATTTTATTCATGTTTTTACACTCTTGTCGATATGGGTAATTTGTCTCAATCTTGTTATTATGTATCTATGTTCTTATGGATTAAATTCTGATTTCTGAGTAACTACTTGCTCAGAAATCTATCTTATAATACTAATTTATTAAATAGTAATGTGTTATGAACTATTTCTCCATATTATTGTTTAATTATTGGATTTATTGATTTGATAATCAATATCATTTTTGTGAACTACTTCCTGGAATGTTGTTGGTTTATTATTTCAGTTAAAAGGTCTCAATAGGATTTGTTTTGATATCCATAATATCAGTTAATTGAACTACATCATTAATTTGATATTCATTATAAACAAGACATATTTAAATCTCAATATTTTAATTATCTTGCTCTTATTTGGGTTAGATCTATATCTGCCTAATTAAGATAGGATTTAGATTAATTTATTTTTCTTGCATTATAGAATAAACTTGCATTTAGAGTAATTTCTACATTTTTTTAAGTCCTCTTCTTGAAGAGGCAAAACTTTAGTTGTGGCTTGGTTGAACCCAAATAGCTTAAGGGTCATTCTCTTGCCTGATCAGCAAGAAGAAGTGATCTGATATCCCCATCTATTGGTAGTTAAAGATATATAATAAACCAATAGCGATAGGGAGAAGGTAACTGGACCTAGTTAAAGCAGTCGGAGCCACCACACCAAATGGGAAAGGAGCTGCTTTAAGGTCCGGACCAGGTGGTTATCTCCCAGTGTTGTTGCATCGATGTTCGAGGCATCAACAGGTGGCAGACCTTTTGGTTCTTGAAATAGAACATAATACTTTGAAACAACTTTAACTAAATCAGCTTTCTGTTTAGAATCACAACTTTCAAATGCATTGGATGTTTCAGGATCCTTTGCCTTACAACCATTAGTAGAAATTGCTTACTTAAATTCACAATTCTTTTCATCTGTCTTGAGTTTATGAGAGAATAGATATCTTTGAGTTTATGATCTGTTACAATGTATTCTATTCCATTTTTAGTGAGTTGATACTTATTCTCAGCTCTATAGGAAATAGCTTTCCTCTCATACAAGTATGGACTTTCCAAAACAATACCACATATATCCAATGGAACTATATCTAACTCAACCTCATCTACAAATGTTGATCCAATAGAAAACCTAAGGTTACATTGTCTCGTTACTTGTCGCTTTGTATTATCACACACCCAACCTAAAGGATATGTCTTCTCATGAAGTTTTGTTTGTAATCCCAATTTCTTTATAATTGTTTCAGAAATTAAATTTACTTGTGATCCACTATCAAATAAAGTATAAATCTTATTATGCTTGGAAATTACTCTAATATGAAAAGGCTCATTTCTTTCCCTCTCATTCTTTTCATTATCAACAGATTGTCCAAAATTACTTGTGGATGCTTCAAAATCTTTACCTTTAATACCTGTGGTTGTAACTATTGTTTCATCGCCTGAATCTGATCCCAAGTCCTGCTGAATAGCTGCAACATTGTTTTTCTTCTTTCCACCAAACTTCTTAGGTTTCAGTTATGGATGCAAAAACCAGCAGTCTGCCTCATCTGTCCTTCTTTGTTTCAATGAGTGCATGAAGGTTTATCCTTCTTTATAGTGTTTTCTTTCCTGTCTTTCCATTTCAGTTTCTTCTTTTCCTTACTCTTTCTTACAGAATATTTAGACGATCCACCAAACTCTGGGTTTACATTCTTACCTCTAGCTTCTAGATGTGTTTCCTGAACTGATACATCATCTAAGCTAGTGGGATTAAACATGAGAATAGTATGCTTTAAATAGATATGAAGACCGCCTATATACTTCAATAAAGTTTCAGGTGAATCTAATGATATACCTAGAGTTAAAGCTCTCTTTTTGAATTCCTGAGTATAACTTTGTACACTTTTACCCTTCAACTGACGAAGAGTTTTCCAACTCATCATTGCCTGCTGCATGTAAGGTAAAGGATAGAATCGATTTTTGATAGCATAAAAAAATTCATTCCAAGTAGAAATGATTTTACCATGTTTTTGTAGATCAGCTTGTGTCTTGCCTTCCCACCATACTACTGCAGTTCCTCCAAGTCGAAAGCTAGCTAGCTGAATCTTCTTCCTTTTCGAATCAACGCTCTATACATCAATTTGTCTTATCCAATTATCTAGATTCTATGCATTGAGTTCTCCATCATAAATTGGCAAATCAAACTTCACATATAATTTTCTTAAGGAAGTTTTTTTCTTCTTCCTAGAAGAGCTAGAAGATGATGAGGATGATGAAGGTGATGATGGGGGAGATGGTGGAGGAGGCATTTTCCCTTTCCCTTTGCCTTATAGAGGGGAAACTAACAAGGTTCCTCTGCTCCTTTGTCTGGTTTAGGTGTTGAAGTGCTTTCACCTCGACCCTTCTTAAATTCGAGATACATCTCTTCCACCATGGCTTGGAGTGCCTTAAAAATTTCTATAAATTGAGATTTTGATCCCAATGGAGCTTATTCGACCATTCTCCTCTGAGAATAGAATGCTCCAATCTCTGGATTAGCCTCAACAAGTTCTCCTTCTCCTAGTCTCATCTTTAATTTAGTTAGCATTCAAAATCTAGCACAAGCTTGTCTAACTTTAACAAAACCAAATGATCTGATACCACTTGATCTGAAATGGATACTAAATCAAGAAAAAAGGTATTATAGAATCATGTGTAGGAATGCCTATATTATTTAGTGCAACGGATCGAAAAGATTCTTAATAATATAGACAATCAACACTTATAAAACATAATATACACACACATCAACACAACAAAATAATCAAGGAGTTCACGAGACTTCCTAGCTACGTCTCCTGGTCTAGCTTTCAATGTCGACCTCTATATTATGTCTTCAAGAGTAGAGTATTACAAGTGTGAGCTCGAATAGATTCTCAACACAACAGTGACAAAAAAACAGGGATTTACTCGAAATCCTCAAGTTTAAAGGAGTGCATAGACTCTCCCTCTTACTCCCTGCCTTTTGCTTTCTCTTGCTCTCTTTTCTGTGTCCTCTTTGTCTACTATAGAGTCACTTTTAAGCCTCTTGGCTCTGTTTATTTATCTACATTCTTGGGCTTTATGGATCCCGATCGCTTCCCATTAAACTCCCTATCAAGCGTTAAATAATAATTGTAAAATGCTTAAGGTATGGTGGCGACCTGTTTTCAAATGGAAAGACTCGCAAGGTGAAAAATCCTAAAGAATTTCTTCTTTGTTTACATAGAGAAATACATAGGAAAAAATCTAAAATAGAGGAATCAGACGGCTGTTATACCTCATCCATTATTGGTCCTTTGGAATCCCACACCATAGATCTGTTCTCATCCGACGGTTCACATCCATCTCGATCATCCAACCTGCTTGAACATTCCGCATCATTGATCTATGACCATTTGATCTAATGGATGATGTGCATTTCGGATGGCTTACTTGCACGAAGATCACCCACCCGAAAAAATGGTTTTCTCTCTCCTTGCTGTGTGCTATGTGTCGGTCAGTGTATGGGATCGGGTGGAGCCCATCCAATACCACTTGTCAGCTGAAGCTCACCTGAAATACCATTTACCACGGAACCCAAATAACTTAAAGTTTCATTCATAAATCCTTTCGGGTCCATGTTTTATCACTGTAGTGCCATATGCCATGTCTCCTTTGTATTTTGGTTTTATAACAGAAATACACCAATACACAGAAAAAGCCCGGCAAAACACTTTTTTATCGGAACTCAAATTTTATAGAGCTACATTTATAATTCCGTTCAGGTCTTCTAATCACCGATATTGGTGTATCGCATATCATGGGGTCACGGGTCCATTGGTATCACCCCTTCTATCATTGCGATGTGATATTATCATCTCGGTCGTTGATCTACACGCTCAATCAACGGTCAACGCTGTGTCGCTGGATTGTAATCACAATTTCCATAGGGCCACTTCTGATATACTCCACTGGCATCTCTTGATTGCGATATCCCAATTCAATCTGGGTCGTTGATCTGTCTGATCCAATGACTCTAGTGTAATGAGACTGCATTCTCCACTGAACTTGGTTTTTCCACCATTCCTTAGTGTTTTCATTGCGAAAATGTTTTCTGATAGTTTTAAAGACTTAGACTTAGAGGTTTTAGGATCCATTTTGGATGAGTAACCTTATCTCCTACATTCAAATAAAATGATATGCATAGAGAAAGAGACTCTAGGGGTAGATTTATAGCTAGAGGCAAGAGTTCAATTCCTACAACACCACCTACTCCAGCAAGAACAAGAAGTGATACACCTCCATCCCAAACTAATACTCCCAGCCATAGAACTCCTGAAATTCTAGGGGTAGAAATCCAATCAAAAGAATCTCCTACTTCATCCACCAAGTCATTCCTAGAGGAGAAAAATCTTGGATCTCCAGCAGCAAGAGTAGCCTTTTTCACCTCTACATGGGAGCACATTTTAGTTGAAGAATTAGGAATACCTAGTGATAAAGAAGAAGTATAACCTCTCTCCCATATCCCATTAATAGATGAACCAGAGGAGGAGAAAGTAACCTTGCTGGCTGAACCCTATACTGACCCTAGTGAAACTATAATGGTAGAAGAAGGAGAGGATGGAGAATTCACACTGTTTGGAGGAGGGGGTAGAGGAAGAGGTAGAGAAAATAATGGAGGAGACAGAGAAAATAATGGAGGAGGCAGAGGAAATAGGGAAATAGATAATTCTTTTGGATTCCCTATAGTGAATGAAGAAACAAATGGCACAATGAAAAAGATCTCACCTTCTATCCTCCCAAACTTCCATGGGTTAAAAAGTGAGGATCCTAAAACATTTTTATTTGATTTTGAAGTCTTGTGCAGGACCTATGATTATCTAGAAGACTCTAAAAAGCTTAAGTTGTTCCCTTCAACACTAAAAGGCGCTGCTTTAAAGTGGTTCATGGGGTTAGTCACTCAGTCCATTAGAACATGGAATGACATGAAAAAAATGTTTTTGGATAGGTATTTTGATTATTGCATGCCTACCAATCACAAAGATGAAGTGCTCAAAATGATGCAAAGGGTGGATGAAAATTTAGAGGATTTTATTGAAAGATTCAATTATAATTTGAAAGAGCAAAGATGGACAATTTAGATGAAGATATCTTAAAAGCTCTTTTATTAAAACCCATTAGATATGAGTGGATAGCATCCTTAACATGATGAGGAAGGGAGATATCTCTCAACTTCCATTAAATGATATAGGAGAATTATGTGTTCATCTCTTAAGAGGGAAATCCAAAACTGGGAAAGGTCCAAGCGATCCTTCTCTTGTTAGAGTAAATAAGTCAGTAACTAGATCAGTGAGTAGGGCAGAAATTGGTAATATGCTTGATGAATTCAAAATAGTTATTCTAGGGAGTCTTAGTGAGCAAATAGATATCCTTAAGTTGAAAAACAAGCAGAAAACTGGGGTTGATGCAGTTAGAGTCGGTCTTGTCAGTCCTCCGTCAGAGATCAAAACTCTTTCTGCATTTCATTTTTAGGAGTCTCGCTCCATTCACTTAGCTAAATTTCACTAGGGGCATGCCATAATCTGACGGGAGGGTCTTTTCAGTCATTATCCCTTACCCCTCATGTCTGGCACCTGCTGGCTTAGGTCTTTTCATCAATGTTTATTAAAGTCCATGATAATGAATGTTTGATATTTTAATGGACAAGAGTCATTTTCAGTCATTAGGTCTAGGGATTGATCAATTTGGTCTTCAACCGTGTCCAATAAAGCCATGAAGGCCAGAGGGAGACCCTTACAAAGTTGTGATTTAAAGATTTTCATCGTCATGTTGACAGATTACGACTATTCTTCAAAACTCTGTTTTGAAGAAAAGTCAAACAATGTGTCTTTGTGATAATTTCCAAAAACGTTTCTGGTTGATCTCTTCAGGCACAATCATGGTTTCCTTGGCCAAATGCCATGTCAACAACCCCTGCAAAAAAGTGCCAAAAATTTCATTATTTTAGCTAAAAATTCAAAGGGAAAAGTGAAATACAGAGTTGAATTAAATCAGGAAAAAGTACCAAAACAAAACATTACCAAAGTGGGTTTTGAAGAAACAAAAATCAAAACCATGACTCCAAATGTCTTTATATAGAATTTCCACAAGGAACAATGTCATTTTTCACACCAAGGATAGAGAAAGCATTTCAAGGTGATTGTGAGAGCAAGCTCACGTTTTGAGTGACGTTGGAGGTGTTTTCATAGGCGCAGCGCACAGGTAGAGGGGCACGGTGCACAGGGCACGACCACACAGTGGTGAAACAACACAGGCGCGGCGCACACAAAGGGCGTGACGCATTGGGTGTGCTGCGCGGTGCACACCCACAAAGGCCCGGTTTGGCTCCAAATTTGCAACAAATCACCTTGAAACCCTTGAAATTGCCAGGTAGGGTCGACATCTCGGTTGCTCATCAAATTTTGTGAATGTGATGATGGTTTATGGCCGTTTATAGTTGCAATAAAAACTCCTAAATCCTACCACTTGAAGTCATTAAAACCATTGCTCTTAGGGTTGCAAATTTGTTGTGTTGATGCCAAGGTTCCTCCTCCCTTTCACCTTTCCCTTCTTTCCATCGTTCCCTTCCCCCCTATTCCATTTTTCCCATCTTTCCCTACCCTAAAACATTACTAAACTCCTATTAGCTATCCCCTCCACTCATTTGTCAAATGTAAAACCCCAAAATCCTACCTTATGAAATCCCCAAACCCTCCTACATGCCCCTAAACAAAATTTCTCCCCATAATCCCTAATCCCGTCATATTATTCCCCTTCCTAACAGTCCCTTTTGCATTGTTCCCCTTGGTGGCAGAATTCATAACAACACATATTTCCACACATCATCAAAGGGCAGTCCAAGCACAGTCCATATACAGCAGTCATGGCATCTGAGCATTGATCGGAGTATGAAATGGATACCCAAAGTGATTCATCCTGGGAAGAACAGGCTCCCCGGAGACATCATAAAAGTGGTAGACATGTTAGGGATGAACCAACCACCCTTACAGAATTGCAGGCCTGCCCTCTTGCTATGTCATGTTTCCAGCATCTGTCATGTTTTGAGTTTTGTCAAAAGGTGGCTAGTGTTCAAGTTCATCATGAGTTGGCCCGTCTTTTTGTGCTTCACTTACATGGAGATCACTCTATCTTGGCTGGTGTCACCTTCACACTGACACCTGAAACTATCTCATTAGCAACCGGCATATCGAATGTTGGAGAACCATGGCACAAGAAACAGAAGGTTGATCGGAACCATTATGAGCCATACATTAAGGCCAGTTTCTTGAGGTAGCTCAAAAGAGTCTTTCCATTCCGATATCTGAAAGATGAATATGCTCCACTAATGAAGTTGATCATGAAATATTTCAGCTGTGAGGGGGGGTTCTCTCGTTTATATGCTTATCACATCAGGTTGCTCATGCATTTTACCAGGGTATGGATGATGAACATCCCATATTTCATTTGGACGAACATAGAGAGGATGAACACCTTCATGCAACACAAAACCCCTCAGCAGCAACTTAACAATGTTTATCATTTTGCTCTTATTCAGATTTTGGTGGTTCATCAGCTGGGATTACAGGGCATTAATTGGGATGACTTCATCTCCCGTGACTTCTTCAGCACTTCACAGGTATTATCAGAGGTTGAACATGAGATAGGTGGTCCTTCTCATCAATATGAGCACCATGAGACCACTACTATGCCGGTATTCATCACCTATCAAAGAGGCAGTAGGCATTTTTTCGCAGCAGCAAAGCGAGTGTTATCTCCACCCGGGGTGGAAGGGGCCTCGCATCCGAAATCGAAAACACAGGTACAGGATAGGGTAAGAGGCCCATGCATGATGAGGGGCCATCAGGTGAACGAGAGGCCAACTTCATTCTCATTCACGATGATGATACAGATGTGGAGAGTGCAAACTTAGAAGGACCATCCAGGAGCAGCAAACAGAGATCCAAGCCTTGTCTCTCAATTTGGAGAGGGCTAAGTGGATTATCAGGTACTTGGAGTAGAGGAATAAACAACTCGAAGACTAGCAGGAGATCATAGAGCTGCAAAACATCCGCGAGAATCGGCAATCTGCCCAACATAGGAGGATTGCGCTCACTCCATTAGAGCAAGAGATTAACAATGATCGAGAGTCTTGGCTTGAGCGGATCAACATCCACCTTGAGAGACTACTAGATAAGGCCGAAAAGGACAAAACATTATTGAGGCAGATGGTTTATCACTACAGTGCATGGAACATGAGTTCAAAGGCTCAGATAAATAATTTGAAGGCGAAATTGGGGAGAACGGCAGAAAGACAAAAGAGGCAAAAGGAGCAAGATTGGCTCCGAATCTTGGCCGAAGATTTTATGGCTCAGCATAGCACTTCATAGAGAATCTCCAGCCCAAATTTTAAAAAATTTGAGGCAATTTTGGTCATTTGACAAATTTTGGTTCACAAAACAGGGGTTTTCTCCCTGTGCGCCGCGCCATTGGCGTGACGCTTATGATAGGGAGCTCCAAATCACGAAAGGTTTACGTTTTTGGATTCATCATGAAAAATCATGAGTGATGGTGCATGGCCAAGAAGTTTGGGCAAGTTTTGAGTCCCCAGGAGGTCAAAAACACTCAAAACATGACCTCTCTGCCTCTATTTTGACACACAAGAAGCAGTCTTGGGAGATTGAAGTTTTGGAGGGGTAAATGAGCACCAAATTCAGAAACGCCACTTGTGTTGGAAATTAGACAGGCAGGGTTGTCTAGCAAACACACTTGGGCACAATTTGGACTTCGGAAAGTACCTCAAAATTGCCTCCAAAGTGGCGCGACACATATAGTTTTGGGCGCGACGCACAGAGACCCAAAGGCCAAAATCACTTCCGCTCTGCGACATTTCGATTCGCGATTTTCTCCAAGTGTGCCCACTCATTTACACTACATTTTTCTCGGCACCTAAGGAAAATTTTAAAAAGTATTTTCACTAAAGTTTGGCTTCTATCCAAGTGGCAAAGGAAGGCGAGTAGGTCACCCAAACAGTTTGTCATTTTTGTAACGCTGCACCTCTCACTAATGGTTGGCTTTTCATTTCTAGTTTGTAATGATTTGAAAAACTCCCCAACTCTGGGTCGCTCCATTTTCCAATTGCAAAGTCTATTTATTGTATGTAAAACCATCTGCAAAGGGTTGGTTGTAATTTTTGGGAGACTATGGGAGAGAAAATCAATTACTCATTGTATATTTTGACAGAGAATTAATGAAAGGCAGTGGCTCTGGTTCATGATATTCATGTGGTGTGAGTGTAGCAAATGTATTCTCTTTATGTTTCATATGTATTTCGTTATGTTTCACAGTTCATTCATATTCATCTCCAGTGAAATGTTCTAAGTACGATAAGGTAGAATTCATGTTTATTGCTCTGCCTATGGGAAAGTTTCACGTTCTGTGTTCTTCTTCTGTTGAAAAGGATTCATGTATTTATGCTCCTTTCATCCTCCTAAATAATCTTTCCATTGCACATTATTTCAAATTTAATTGCTAGACTTTCCGCCTGTCTTGCGTCATGAAGTAATCCGTGCCTTTGTGTTAAATTCTCTACTCATCACTATTAGTTGGTCCCATACATCCCAGAAACTCAGTTATTTATCAAAAATTGCCTCTTGTTTCCATATTTATTTACCTAGCCTAAAATCAATATTCACTGTAAGTCATCTCAGACCATATCGTTTATTTATTCACTTAGCATGACACGGAGAGAGCCCTCTCCTGTTTTGGTAGGGCTAGCTACCAGACTGAGCGTGGTTTGTGGTTAGCCTGAATTTTGTCTTCCTTCAGCCTAAGGCAGATTTAGGTGCTAACATAGTGGAAACCATACTGGGGAATGAAATTACACCCCTTACATCTGATAATTCTAAGCTTCCGGATGATAAGTTTAGGATTTGATAGGCTGAGTGAGTTGATCGTGTCCTTTTGATTTTTCTTAATAGCATGCTGGCTTATAGAAGATATACCAGAGCTAATCCAGATCTAGATCCTCCGCATATCTACGAAAATCCAAATTTGATTCCAAGAATTCATCGTTAAGAGAGCTCTATATCTCCCGTGTTCAAATCCCATTCACGCCCTGACATTTTTGAGTATCTTGAAGAGCTAGATTTTGATGAGCAGTTTGAAATATCATTGTTCGAGACCAAATCCGAAAGGGTGTTTGACTCTACTGTCCCCAATCCACAGTTTCTTGTAGACTTGGAAACGAAAAGGGCTAACTGGTCAATTGATAATTACATTGTAGCACAACTTCAAATTCCAATTGTTAACCCCCTACAAACTGCGCACACTCCTCCAACGCCTCCAAGGCCAAACCTACCAAGAGTGATGGCTGCTCGTTTTTCACCTCTTGTTCTGCCTCAAGTTTTAGATGATATGCCCGCAGATTATTAAAGCAAAATCCCATTTTTTGATGGCACTCTTAACAACATTACCGCTTGTTGACACCTAATCCTCTGCAATTGGGTGAATTTGGAATGTGAATAGTCATCAAGAAGATGAACTGAGCAGTCACATTCTTTGTATATAACAATAGCTACCTAATGAAATAAATAGTATCAGTTTTATGCCAAACTAGAGTTACTCCTGGTCTGACATGGTATCAAAGCCAACTCTTTTTTAGCCTTTGTGTCCCTTGTAACTCCCTTTCTGCTCTCCAAATAGCTGAGCAGGTTCTCCATAAAATTAGCTACCCCTCTGTCTCACTTTTCAGTTCTCTGACTGTCATAAACGTTTCAAAAAGGGCGTCATTGCACTTGCGCCTCAATTTCTTGAATTCATTCACCTGATTATTCTCACATGCGTTACTGAATGCGTTTGAATGGCTATTGAACATGAACGCTGTGGTTTTTGAATGCCTGGGGGTTTGGTTGGTAACGCTGTCCAAGTTATACTTCTGGTAACTGCTCAAGACATCTGCTTTCCCTACTTTAGAACAAACCATATGCGCCTCCATTGATTAATTCTGTGTGGATCTTGTTGTCGTAGCAATAGATCTATGCAACTTTCTGTCAAACTTGCGCGAACTGGAGCTCGATTTTCTGAGATATGACGGGAACGTATCCAAGGTTGTGCGTGGGTAAGGTTTTTGCTTACCTTCAGATGAAGTGGATTGCTGCAACTCTAAGTTGGCTTTCACACTATACATGAAAAACGGGTTGCTGGTCACGTTGCAACCGAGGCATGAAATTCATTGCTGAATAATTACAATTAAGAGCCTATGCCCATTATTTGTGTTCACTGCAATGATACGCTCACAGGAAATCAATTTATAATATCAGATTTGCTTGGGTTCTCTCCGCTCTTAGTCTCGGCATTTACTGCGGGGAATGTGCATGATTTGCTGTTCAAATTTTATATATCATGTGCTTGCCAGCTCTCACCGCGCTGAAGGGTGCATTGCATTTGGTTATTGTGATGCACAAGGCTTGTGATGTTTGTTTTTGAATGCAGTATATGTTGAACGTGAATGGTATCAAAGTGCTGTCCTATTGAATGGTATTAAAGCGCTGTCCTATTGAATGGTATTTAGTATTGAACAACGTAAGTGTTGTGCATTGTGAATTATATGGTATTGAACTGCATTTTTTTCCGTCGGTCTTCCACAAATGAACCTCAACTCGCATTCAATTCTCGAATAGCTTTCTTTGGTTGATGTTCTTGCACATTGTATAATACAGTGGTTGTATTGCTATCCTATTGCTCTATGGCATATACATTGAAAGATATATGTATTGAATGAAGACTTTGAAATCTTTTTTCCCTTTTAAGAACAATTTCACTGTATATTAGAAGAAGTATTTTTTTCTATCAACAGATTTTTTTTTTTATAGAATGCATTCAATCATCTCTATGGTAGGAATAGTTCTCACTTGCAAGGAGAACTATGCTGATTGGTCCCAGATGATACAACACACCCTCATCTTCAATGAGTTGTGGAAAGGAGTGTGTGTTGGAGAAGGAGATAGTGACCTAGAAAAGCCTACCTCAGACAAAGAGCTCGCCATTTGGGAAAACAAGAACAACAAAGCTTATGCATTAATCGCAACATCTGTAAATAAAGAGGTGAGTCGCCATATTTCATCATATTCAACTGACTTTGAAGCTTTACAAAAGCTGAAAGAACTCTATGACTCACATTCTGCACTTGAAGTCGTCCAACTCATGATTAAACTCTTCACTCTTGAACTGCAAAATAATGATCCTCTTGCTCTTGCATCTGAAATAAAGTCTATAATGCATGATATCAAATCCACTAAGGTTGAGCTAGATATCTTTCTGATTGCTTTTCTCAAGGCACTTTATCCTACATACTCAAATTATCTTGAGTCTTTGCAAGCAAATGGAAATCTCAAAGATATAACCTTTGACTCTCTTGTGAAAAAGTTTGCTGAAAGAGAAAAAGCCTTTGGAAAGAAGACAATCCCTGAATCTTCTGAAGAGACTGCATGCCTGGCTCATAAAGAAAAATATCCTGCTCAAGATTCTACAAGAGGAAGAGGTGGACGAAGAGGAAGAGGAAGATACTTCAGAGGCAGGGGGGGAAGACATTCTCAAGGAGAAAAAGCAGATTTACATTGTATTCGCTGCAAAAGAAATGGATCACATGATGCCTCTACATGCAAGCTACCATGGGACAAAATTGAGCAGAGAAGAAACCAACAGAAAGGTAAAACTGATGATACAGACAAAGGTAAAGCACTGAATCCGCTCACTATATTGAGGCACAATGTAACATTGGAGTAAATGAAGATTTGTTTAACACTTCACTTGCTTCCTGGAAAAATGACTGGCTGCTTGATTCAGGAGCAACCTGTCACATGACTCATAAAAAAGACTTTTTTGAAGATTTCACTGACAATGTTGATGGAGTAGTT
>APFE031577597.1:1608-78330 GCA_000404065.3 Pinus taeda
GAAAGGTGGTGTGGGGAGGAAACCGAATACCACCCTCTGCTCCTTGACGTCAACACCACGTCATCTGTGACGTCACCGCTACGTCCGTGCCCTGCTGCCGTGCCATTGCCACCTAATCCACCCGCGTCCACACCCTGCCATCGTGTCCTGTGCCACCTCACCACCCACGTCAGAAGTCCATGTCATCCTGCCATATCTGGGACTTGCCGATGACGTCATGCTGATGTCATTGCCAAAAAGCGCCAAAAAATCCCAAATTTGCATAAAACAACGCAAATAGACCGTTTTGTGTCATTTTCATTGGTTATTTTGGGGGTGCTATGCATGCCATTTACATCGATTTGCTGTCCAAACTGGAATTTAGCCGTCCAAGCTTCTGCTGCCTACAAATTCAACTCAATTGCTCGCCATTATACCAGCTCAACACCCTCGGCGCTATGAAAACCAGGTATTTGCCCACAGTCAACCTTTTTCACCCCCGTTTTCACCATTTTGTCCATTTTTACCTGCATAAAATTCTGCAAACTCCCACACTGAGCCAATTATGCACCTAAGTGTTGTCTAAGTTCTCTGGTTAGCCTCCTCCTCCCACAAAGCTCACTAAACCGCGCCCGTCTGTAAAATTTACTTGAAAAATTGGTTTTAAGAGCCCATGCTACCGACAGAGGTTCACACAGTTATTCACCAACCACTCTCACCAGATTTCTTTTTGCAAAAGTCTACCTACTTAGCTCAAAGAAAGTTCTATTTTCCCTGCAGTTGCCCCACAAGTTTGTCAACCAAGATAAGGTCTGTTAGGAATCTGTGATTTCTCCTTTGACACACTTTAAAAAAACAACAAAAGCCACTGCCAAATACAAATTCAATTTGCAGTTTGCAATAGTTGCACTAAAATCCTAGTTTCAAGTACTAGCACAGAAAAAATTTCAATATGGCCACTCCAGCAGCTTTAAATGTTGTTCCTATCAATGCACCTAACAAGGATCTTGAAAAGCTGCCTTTAGTAGACAGGGATTATCTAATTCAGGATTTGGTGGGAGACAAAAACCACTTGCAGACCTTATGCCAGTTGAGAAATAGTTACTTAAACAACAATGACATGTATGGCATTTGGGAATCAAACTTGCCCATCTATTTCTTGTCCTCTGTAAACATTTTCCCTGAGATAATTCACCTATGTGCTGAAAATTATGATCCAAGCCTTATACCTGTCAAGTCTCCATCTGGGAGCATACTCTTTCATATTACTCCTGATTCCATCAATTAGATGCTCAATTTCAAACATACTCAACTGTTCATCCCTTTCTCCATGAAATACCTGCTGGATGAAGGCCCCAAACTCTCCAGCATTGAGATTGCCAGAATTTCCAAGACATTCATGAGATCAGACCGCCAACCTACAGGGCCACCTCCTTTCCTATATGTCAATTTCAATGAGGTAGGCAAGCTGCTTGTAGACATGATATCCTCTATGCTAGGTTTCAAAACAAGTGAGCATATTGATGAAACATTGTTGGTCCTTTTGTCTGCATATGGCCTTGGAAAACCCCCGACTGTCAAGTACAATTATGCCAAGTTCATTGCCAATAAAATACATGACCAATTGCTAAAGCTGGACAGGGAGGCAGTAGTCAAATATTCATCATATATCTATCATTTGTTCATGTACTATCAGTCAGATTGTTTCCAATGCCCCATCAAAAAGTTGGATTCACAAGGTGAAAGGAGGTCTGTTATCTTTTGGTCATCTGTTTTTCATCAAGTCCAGAACTCTCCATATTCTTACTGTGAGTTCATTGACCAATTTGTCTATCCAGTCTCATGTCTCTTAAAAAGAACTCCTCCTCCTAGATTGTCATATGACATGCATAAAATATTGCAGTTGTCTAAGAATTATAAAATAGGTGATTGGTATCTATACCAAAATCACACTGTCATTAGGATCTATGGTTGTGAGCTCTGTCCCTACAGGCTCCTAAGATATGTACCCATGATATTGTTTGCCTTGGAATACTATAGGAAACTCATTAACTCAGATCTTACTCATTTTCATAGTGCCAAGAAGAAAGCTAGCCTAAAATTCAAAGACCATCTAGGCCCCTTTATCATGAACAAGAAAGAAGGTTGGCAAGATGCTGATCAAATACTGGGGCAACAACTTAAACTAAAAAGGAGTTTTTGGTGGGTCCCTTATGACCCTGATGGATTTATCAATGCTAGAAGAGTCAAATATAGGCTCTTAGCCTATACCCATTGTCAAATTCCACAAATCTAACAATATGCCAACAAGGATGAGTGGGTACCAGACACATTAATTGAAGAATTCACTCAAGAAGAGATAATTGAGCAAAATATCAAAGATTTATAAAAAACTCTTGACTTGGATTCTTTTCACCAGGTGACATTTAAGTTGCCACACCAAGTTGGGGAAGGCACATCCACTGTTGCAGCTGCAGAGACTGCCCAACAAATGTCTACAACAGCAAAGGGAAAAGAAGTGATGGATGAACAACAAGGAACAGGGACAGAGCAACCCACCACTTCCAAATATCAAAGTCAAGGGCAAGCCCCTCTACAACAGACTGAGACATCACAAATTCCAGTCTTGCAAACTCCTCTTAATGAGGAGAGAGGTAAGAAACGAGATAGAGAGGAGCCCACACCTCCAAGTGGGTCAGTACAGCAAACAGAAGCCAAGAGGCAAAGAATTGATCCTCGGGCTGAAGAAGTAATCAGTGCAAAAATGGTAGAGAGCCAGAACAGAGAGAGAGAATCCAGCCAGCAGACTGCTACCAGCTCATTCCAGCAGGAGCAAGGTATGCAACATAGTACAGAGGTGTCTTCTTCCACGCAGCAGGGCAAGTAGCCAGCTAGTATCAAAGGAACTTTCATGGAAATCAAGGCACATAATGAACTATTGAGAATACAACTTTATGATCAATTCTTGAAAACAAAACCCTCAAAGAAACAAAGATTGATGGCAGCTTATGATATCAAGGAGGACAAGATGATTTTTACTCATTTCAGGCCTAAAGTTCCACACCCCAAATCATCTGCACATTACATAAAGACAAACATGGAAGTCCTCTCCAAGGACATACATCCCATGGATCAAATTGAACTGCATAAGCAGACAGGGGAAATGGTCTATGCCACACTTGCAGACAAGGCCATGCTGGCCCATTAGTTAAAAGAATCATTGAGAAATACAAATACTTAATTAGATTTGGAATGGATGTCCTCCACTGCCAAGTATAACCGAATAAAAACTTTGGAGGACATAATTGTTGATCTAGGACACAATCCTAAGGATCCAAAGGGTATCAAGGCCCTCATGAAGAAGAAGGAATATGATATTGTTGCACTCAGAAAGCAGGTGAAGCTGCCTGCAACCATTCACCCTCAAACTGCAGAACTTGTATAGGAAAAAGATGTTGATGACACCATGGATTTGCTTATAAAGATGAATCAAAGAATACTACAGATGGAGGTAGAATTTGAGAAAGCCTTACAAGATAAACAGGGGGAGTCAACCTCCCAACCACCTCAAACATCTACAAATCTTGGCCCTGCTCCTCCTACACAAACAACAACAGCCCCTCCTGCCATTCCAGTACCTACAATGGCTACATCAACTACAGATGCTACAGCAGCAACAACAACAGCACCAAAATCCAGCATGAGTATGGAGGACCTAATGAAATCTCTCAAGGAGCTTGAAATTCAAGTGACAGAAGTAAAGAGGCCAAAGAAAGGTTGGCCAAACTAGAGGCCAGCTATGACAAGTCCAAAATGACAGTGGCCAAGAAGCAAAGGGAAATAAAAGCCCTAGAGACCAGAGTGAAAGCCTTAGAAAAAGAACTATCTCTAGATAAAACTCTGGCTGAGATCAAAAAGATTTTGTGGGCCAAAATTGGCCAATCAATCAATGAACAATGGCGATCAATCCAGGCTATACATGAACAAATTGAACTGGTAGGCATGGCTCAATTTGAAATTCGCAAGGCCAGAGCAACATTGGGAATTATGCCTGAGTAGGCCAACAAGATGATCCATTTCCTGAACACTCACACTAAGGAAGAATTGGCAGCAATGGATATCCATAGTCGAACAGATACTATCCTAACAGCATATAAGGTGCTGACCTTGAGAAATTTCATACAGACTCTAGAAAGGAAATGTCAGGAGATGCAAGCATAAATAAATGACTTCAGAACAAAGATAACAACATTGCAAAGCAGAGGATTGCCCAGTCTAGTGACCAGTGCTGGAAAACTCTTATCCTGTGAATAATATACCACCAGAATCAACAACTATGTTGAAAGTTAGATTACAACATCTACAAGCTCCACAGAAGAAGCAGGACCTCCCTCTGGGCAATCTATTTATGATAAATTGGAGAATCTATTTTTTATTGAGCATGAGATTAATCATCTGTTTGAAGTTCCTCCAAATTTCTATAGATATACTGAAGCTGATGAAACACATAAAAATAAGAAGGCATCAGCTACCTCCAGCTAATTGGTGGTAATCAATGTTGGAAGTATTGCCCAAGTGATTTTGGTCTATTTTTCTACTTTTGTCAGCTTCAGATTTCAGTTACAGTACAGGTCAGCAAAGAATCAAACACACAGGCACTGTAGAAAGCATCAAGATAGTGACTCAGTAATGCACTAAGATAGCATGCCTAGCAAATGCATATTAAAGACGCAACTACAGCCGACTTTGTTGATCCAAAAAGTCAAAACTTGTCTGACAAAAGACAACTAGCCCACCAATATTAACTACTGCAGTTATTTCTTTCATTTACTTCCTTGTCAGGGTTGGTGATGTAATTTATTACACAATGACTCAACTTCTAGATATTTTGTATATATATACCCCCCCATAGAACGCATGGGGGGTCGGTTTTTGGTGAATCTCTCTCTGAAGAGCTGCATTGTATATCTCAGACTTTTTACTAATATAAATTGCTAGTGAAGTTCCTGGTCTCTATACTATCTAAAGGTGTAAATGAAGGACTATGCTACGCTGTAGAATTCCTGTGTCGTTTAATGGAACAATAAGTTACTCTAAACTATGTTTTGTCTTTCTGTGTATGAAAAAATTCACATGTGTTTCATGATCTTAGCAACAGGGAAAAAGAATAGCTTAGGACCTGCTTATATACACCCTCTGCTCAATCTCTATTTCTAAATATGTTTTCTTCATAATTAGCCATGGATATGAATTCTTAATTTCTCATGTTTAAACTGATTCTCTCACTGTGAATATTGTTTAGGAATTCTTAACTGCTCTTAAACAATATTATCACTTTCTTTCTCAAATCAACATAGTGGAAGATTCCTGACTGCCTTTCACTCACTGATCTCATGCTTTCATCTCCCAAATTTGAAGAATTGTTCCACAAATACCTATCTGGCTTTGCATCAATACCATTCCCTCAAAGAAATACTTCAGCAGTACACCATCATGAACTTCATTGCCCAATGGTATAGGCTGTTCTATACTCTGTATACCATCTCTGTTTGAATTCATCATCCAACCAAATTTAAAACAAAAATAAGTGCACCACAATTAGCCTAAAATCACCCCCAAAACAGTGCTAAATTATAAAGAGAGAGCCCTCTCTGGTTATAGGTAGGATAGGACTTGTAGCTAAAAGACTGGTTAGTGGTTACCTCGGTCGTATTCCCTATAGGAAGCAGGGAACAACCTGAGTGATAACACCTACTATTTGAATCCAAAATATAAGGAAAAGGTGCACAGAGAGTTGGACAAGATGCTCAAAACAGGGATCATTGAGCCAGTGGAGGAATCACACTGGGTAAGCCCTATGGTGGTTCAGGAGAAAAAGAAACAAGTTGAAATCCAGATATTCATAGATCTAAGGAAGCTCAATGATGCATGCGTTCATGACCCATTTCCAATGCCATTTATAGATGAAGTCTTGGAGAATGTTGGAGGGCAAGAAGCCTATTTTTTCACTGATGGATTCTCGGGGTACCATCATATTAAAATCACGCTAGAGGATTGCATCAAGACCACCTTCGTGACAGAGTGGGGATGTTTTCAATATATGGTAATGCCATTTGGATTGAAGAATGCACCTGAAATCTTCTCACGAGTAGTAATTGCAACCTTTAAGGATTCATCCATAAATTCTTAGAAGTATACTTTGACAATTGAACTTTATTTGGATTAGTAAAGCACCATGTTGCAAGTTTGTGCCTTATGTTGGACACCTATCATAGACAATAGATTACCCTGAATTTCTGTGTTCCTTATGGAATATTGCTAGGTCATGTAGTTTACAAGCAGGGATTGATGGTGGAGCCTACAAAGATTAGCATTATTGTCAATTTGGAGTCCCCGAAGAACGTAAAATAGTTACGCACGACACTAGGCCATATGGGGTATTATAGAAAATTTATTAAGGCATATGGGAAAATCATTGTGTCAATGGAGAAATTGTTGAAGAAATACGCGACATTCTACTAGGATGAAGAATGTCGAAACAGTTTGGATATTTTAAAGAACAAAATGGTCACTGTGCCGATTTTAGTATTCCCAAATTGGAAAAAGGAGTTTCATGTGCATGTGGATGCTTCTTGTATAGCGCTCGGTGTGGTGCTAACTCAACCAGGTGAAGGAGATATCGATCATCCTATAGTGTTTGCAAGTAGGAAGTTGTCTAAGGCAAAGAAGAACTACTCAACTATAGAGCATGAGGGAATCGCTATGGTATACACGCTAGAGAAATTCCGACATTATCTATTAGGCACACACTTCAAAATGTATATGAACCATTCTACTCTAAAATACCTTTTCAATAAGCCTGTGTTGGGGGGGAATATCTATAGATGGTTGTTGCTCTTTCAGGAGTATGATTTGAGGTAATTGTGAAGCCTAGATGATTGAATGTTGGTCCTGATCATCGCTCCCAGATTGAGACTGGTGAAGAGCCTATTAGTTTGGAAGAAGGGTTTCCTGATGCACAACTCTTTATTGTTTGTATCACATATGATCACTTTGATAACATAATCCATTTTTTAACAACTAGTATGACCCTTGATGAATATTCTACGTAGCAAAAGAAGGAATTGGTTTTTCACGCGACTGACTTTTTTGTGATCATTGGACACCTATATAAGATGGGTTATAATGAGATACTACACCGATATGTCCTAGAGTTTGAATAGCCAAACATCCTCGCAAAAGTGCATGGAGGAGTGGCAGGAGGCCACTATGCAGGAAGAGAGACCGCGTCAAAGATCCTATGCGCAGGACTTTGGTGGCCAACGATGCATAAGGATGCAAAAGCATATTGTAGGGCATGCATTGTTGGAAAAAGGATGGGGAGACCATCACGAAGGGATGAATTGCACTTGAATCCACAAATAACTGTGTAGGAATTTGATAAATGGGTGATTGATTTTGTGGGTTCAATCTAGCCACTAGGGAAAATACTAGAGCACGATATATTATTACAACAACTGAATACTTGACGCAATGGGTGGAAGCGCAACCGTTAAAGTGATGTAGTACAGTAACTGCTGCAAAGTTTATATTTGAGTATATCCTATCCCAATTCGGTTGTCCTAAGATATTAATGAGCGATAGGCTTACATATTTCTTAAATCATGTGATTTCCACGATGCTTAAAGAATTCCATGTCTATCATCAAAAGAGTATGCCCTATCATCCTCAATATAATGGTATAGTTGAAGCCTTCCACAAAATTCTGGAGAATTCTCTAATAAAGGTTTGCAAAGCGAAGCAAACTAACTGGGATATATGCATACCAACGTCCTGTGGGCATATAGAATTACTTGTAAAAATTTGACAGTTTAAACCCCTTTCAAGTTGTTCTATGGGAAGGAGGTTGTGATCCCCATGGAATATATTGTGCTAAGTCTGTGGATTGTAGCACTAATTGATATGGATGATCATGAGACTCTGGAGGAGCGCCTCACACAACTGATGGAGTTGGAAGAAGATACGTTTTTGGCAGGCTTTCACCAACAGGTGCAAAAGGAGCATGAAAAGGAATGGCACGATCGACATATAAGGAAGCGCACCTTCTAGGTTAATGATTTGGTCTTATTATATGACAACGAATTTATGAAATTCCCTGGAAAATTTCAAATGCATTGTCTGGGACCATATGTGGTCAAGGAAATTACAAATGGTGGCGCAGTTCATCTTCTGAAGCTGAATAGAGAACTGTTTCCAGGAAAAGTCAATGGCAATCGATTGACGTTGTACAAGGGTGATCCTGACCCTGTGCAATGATTATATGATGGAGGGATAGTCTTAGTACTCCAATTAGTTGCACGGAAGTATGGGACTATAAACTACACTACCCAGAAATTGAAATGACGAAGTAAGGGGGTTGTGCAATGGGAGAAAGTAGGGCACCGAGGGGAGTTGCACCAAGAAAGTTGTTCCATAGAGGTTGGTGCCACATAGCTGGGCCAAAAAGTAGTTTTTGGGTGCACTATAGAAGGTGGGATGGCCAAATTCCCATTAGGAGGAGTAGGGAGGTCGCATTTATCGGACAAATCTTTGGAAATTTACCGCCAAAGATGCATTAATGATAGAAAATTGGAGGGAATGGGTGGATTTGAATTCAAATTTGCCTGTAAATATGGTAGGCTCACTGACATTCGAACACTTTTCTTCCAGCGAGTTTAATCCTTGCTGCAAGAGAGATTGTTGTATGTCTAAGAAGATTTGGGAAGACATTTTAGCACAACCAGAACTCACCAGCTTACCTAAGTGGCGCCGAGAGGTCATCTTTGAGAGAATGACAACCGCTCCCCTTGAAATAGTAGTCATGCCATCTGAAGCCTCACCCTCTGCTGAAGTACACCACCTGTGCCTATGAGAGTTTCAGTGCCTAGGTCTCCTAGACCTCAGCCTTCTGTCGTTGATATGAAACAAAAGAAGCTGCAACAAGTTCTGGTGAGGCAATCACCACAGAAAAACCTTATAGAGGTTCACCAAAAGAAGAAAATGGACAAGTCACAATAGCTGCATGAGCCCTTTGATCTCAATGAAGAAGAGCTTTGCAGAGGCATCGACGAAATGGATTCTGAAGAGGCTGAGCCTCTGACTCATCTCACAAATTATAACCCACCGCAAAAAGGCAAAGCTAAGGTGCCTCAAGATGCATACACCACCAAATTCATGTTTTATACACCACTGAGAAGGTGGTATTTGAGGGTGTGATATTAGGGCACATGCCTTCACTCAAGGTGGAGGATTGGGACTTAGCAAACCATGAGAAGTTCCCTTAGCTTGTGCCGAATAAATACTTGGTGAAAATTTACTATGAGGAAACAATAGTAACTCGACTTGATCGAATGAAGTGGCTCATGGGAATTGAGAAAGCAGGTCTGCTGAAGATGCTCTAGGTGTTGCATTTTGGCAGAACAATCATTAACACCATGTGTGTTAGACAATTGCTAACTCTGGTGCATGCTGGGTATCCCTAGCTAGAAAAACCCATTCCTATTACTAACAGTTGATCCACTAGATAATCATGTTTCCCTATCAAGGTGTGGATCCAGTAGAGGCATTTGGAGGAAAACCAAAAGAAAAGCAACTCGTAGACCAGATGAAGAGCGAGTTTGAATTGGTGAAGAAGTCGCGTGGATATTCCATCTGCTCTATTATAGACAAATCGGTGCAGTTTGCCACGTAGATCTTGGCCTGCATGATTATGTGGAAGTATCATGCAAACAAGGTTCTGGTGCCGGTGATTTCATTAGCTACATAATGTGCTAAAGGAATCTAGTACAACAAGGCTCAGTACCTCTGTATAATTTTTTGGAAAACTGTTGTGAATCCCAAGATGAGGGAAAGGAATTCAATTATGCTTGGTTATTTTTTTTTATAGTATTGGTAGCATGGAGGATGCCGAAGGACAGCTAGTTTCCTCTGCAAGACCCAGAACTTCCTGAGGCAACGAAGTTCGCTGCACTTTGGGTGACCAAAGATGCAGCGCAGGTCATGAAGACCAAAATGTTTTGCATGCTCATAGAGATGGATCTCCACATGGTGATCAGCCAGAGGCCGAGGCTGTCACCTACTCTATATGAACAATTGGAGCCTTATGTAGAATTAAAGGCAGATTTTCATAATGTTTCTACCTGCGCGAGACGAGATCCAAAGAAGGTGTGGTATAAGTTTCCCTACTTTGTGAGTGAGGCAGATATACAAGATATCATTAATAAATAGCCTGGGAAAGTACCTCTGCATAGACCACAACAACACAAAAACAGAAGGAGGCAAAGTAGGTTGTAGTTTAGGAGAAAGTTGTGCAGCAGAAGGAAGTTGCTACCAAGGACGCTGCTACTAAGGCAACTACTCACAAAGAACGGGCAGCCAAGGAGAGCGCGATAGAGATTGAGGAGTTTGCTTCTCAACACACAGAGTACCAAGAGGAGTTCGATGTTGAAGGAGGGAGGGGCGCGGAGCAGGGAACCCCCTTTGTAGTTAAAAAGTGACCAAAGAAGACAACTTCTGGACCAAGGAAGAAGAAGTCCACTATATTCTCCCAAGTGGATCCACTAGTCCTCATTGAGGGGGACTTAGATGAGATTGTAGATAAGGTCCGCGACACAACAACTGAACTATGGATGTAGTTCAAGTAGCAGTACCACTAGGCACTATGAAATGTATAGAAGAATCTGTGCAACCTGCAGATCCAGACGGGGTGACTGAAAGCGAGTGTTGGCCAGGTGAACTGGATTGAGGTGAGTCTGTAGCAAGCGAGCGTGACCATGATATATACAGATAAAACTCTATATATTAAAGTCATTCAATTTCTGGCGGGGCCTTGCATGCCCAATCAAAGGAAGCAAACACCCAACTGTCATTAATTAAGGATCCGTGTGTCAATCTTGCGACACTCCCTCTCTAGACCTTCCACAAATTGCATCAAGGCATATCCGACAAGCTGATGGTTATGGATCAGTGAACGTTGTTGGTGATCATTAAAGTCAAAACCAACAACCAACAAATCTTCACAAAAAAGGCACACGCACTAAAGGAGAAAGAAGAAATGGGCGCGCGCATAAAACAATTGGAAGCAGTGATTACACAGGCCTATAATGTGTTGCCTAAACTCAATATTTCTGCAGAAGTCAAATTAGTAGAGAAGATACAGAAGTTGGTTTCGACAGTTAGGGAATCAAAGGATGAAATTATTTGAGTCTAATTTGAACTACAACTACAAATTTTGGAGCTGCAATTAAAGCTCCAACCAACAACTCCACCAGAGGTCCAAGAGCAAAGATCAAGGAAGGAATGACCACGTTAGACGTCGCAGTCAAGGACTGCACCAAATTATTTGAGAAGGCCATGGAGCTTTGGACATCTCTACAAGAGGACCCCTCTCTGCAAAATATTGGCACTGACATTAGGGAAAAGAAGCAATAATTTGATGAGATAAGGTATATTGCGTGCACTTTGGCACCTGTACAGTGGTTCGTGCGATTGCAGGAAGGGAAATAGCTACAAACTAAAATTGAAAAGATGCATAGGAAAGATGCCATTATGAGGTCCAGAACACAACCTTGGATAGAGGAAGTTGGCCAGCTCACTCTGTTTGTGTAGAACAAGTTAAATGACATTCAACAGACGCAAAGGACGATGGGCCTCGTAGTGGAAGGCCCTACTACAGAGAAGCTTGTCGAGGAAGTACAACAGGCAACTATGCAGTGAACAATTGATTTTTGGTTTCTGAAGATGGAGTTTTGTGAACTCCAGGACAAGATTACAATGCCAGCTGAGTGACTCGAGGATGAGACACTAAATTGTGTTGGGGGCTTGTTGGGAAGGGGTATCGGGGGGTAAATTTTGATAAATTTTGTAAATTCTTTTTGTAAAGATATAAACACACCACGAAATGTGGAAGTGAAGTGCAAAAATAGTCAGAGTCAAAGGGGCTTTAGTTCCTTAGGTGGGTAGGTGATAGGAAGGTTTTGAGACCTGCGCATGGTCCGCAGACCATGGTATTGTAAAAGAAAGGATATAAATAGAAGATTCATAGCGAGTCTAGGAGGGGATTGAATTGAAAGAATCTTTGTAAGGGCATGTAAGAAAAGGTAGGAAAGGTCTGTTTCCTGTACTTAGGCAAAGGGAAAGGCTACTACAGATGAGTGCGTGGAGACATTGGTAAGTCTACAAGATAAGTGTGTGGGGCCCTACAACTAAGTGTGGAAGGAAAAGAAGTCTGTACTTGAATGATTATATGTAATAAAGACAATTTTGAGCCAATTCTTTTGTATCTGTGTAATATTTCTTACTTTTGCAAGTTTTTGTATGTTCACTTTGTAATCAAATTTATTTGAATTAATGCTTATCCTACATGTGAAAGTGGTAGATCTATACGTTTTATACATTTTATGAACGATTAAAGGCCTTTCACGAAGATCTGAAAGTTGTTATAGTGAATTTACTGTAATAATATATTCGGAAGGGTTAGGGTGCGCAAAGATACAACTAAGCCCTAGGAGCCACAAGAACCTATCACATTGACCTTTTGATGTAGAAAATTGGTTCTATCATCCCCCAAGACTGCTTCAGGTGAGACTGCATCCTGCGCTATGCGGGTTGTTGCTAAAAGGGCCAACGATTAGGTTTTTTTTGGTTGGCGTAGCTAACGTTGAACCTGGGTTAGGCCCCATTAAGTCGATTTTTTTTTTTTTGTAATTAGCACTATCAGATGGAATGAAATGCATATTGGGAGTGTGCCCTGGAACAATAAGCTGCTAGTAGTTGTTCACTGAGATGACAAGTGGAGCAGGATTATAGCATTGGACATTGGATGAATATTTGACTTGCAGTGGACTCTGGACTTCCTGGGAAGGAGGTGAATCTTGGTATTACTTTGAGGGTGGAGGTGTGAGCCTCTGGATTCCCTTGTTGATTGATATGGGCATCGTATCCTTTTATTTGTTGGTTGATTAAATGTGCATATGTGTATATGTGTATATCATTATAAATATTGTATCGAGATGGATTAATAAAGTTCCATAGAAAGTATGGTTATTTTAAGGTTGAAGAAAACATGATTATGTGTATATGTGGTTATTATTGTAAATACTGTAATGAGTTGTGTTATAAAGCTCCAGTAAACGGTACGTTTTTCATGTTTTAGCAGATGGTATTTGTAAATACTACAATGACCTAAGTTATAAATCTCCATGGGAAGTATGTTCAGTTGAAACATTCTTGGTGGTTATAGGTGTCATTGAACAACGAGGATGATGTTCCCCCAAGGGGGAGGGTTCTGTAACAAACCTGGTTAAAAATCCATGTAAAAATATATAAGACCACGATCATGACACGTATTCCAAGTTGAGTGGTGGGAAAAAGATCCTAGTGGGTGTTCATTTGGTTTATTATGGCTAAGGAAATTCTCAAAGGAAATGGAAAAGGCTTTGGAAAGGAAAAATGGCATTTTTGACACATTTATTTATGAAAATAATGGAAATGAGGAGAAAAGGAAGGTGAAAGGTCACAAGTTGCATGTGAGGAGGAAATTGAAGGAAAATAATGTAAAATGAAGAAAATAGAGGCCTCATTAATAAAAAATCTTATGAGGATCAGTGTGTAAGATTTTTCACAGCTTTTGAGGAAGGAAGGGAAAAGAAAGAAAAGGAAGGACAACCATTAGAGGAAATTTCAGCCTAAAAGTGGCCTCCTAAGGAAAAAAAAATAAAATAGGAAAATAATAAAATAAGAGTTATGAATTTTGGTGGTAAAAGAAGAACACTACTTTTTAAAATTGTATTTTGGCTTATCCCCTTATAGGTTTACTCAAATTTCAAGTGTATGTACTCATTGGATGCAAAATTAAATTTTACATCCAACGAGTACCTATTATGCATACTTCTGAGAAGACCACATTGACAAAAATTGAAGATACATTAAAAAACATGTTGAACACACTTTTTTAATGTATCTTCATTTTTTTATCTATGTGGGTTTTCTCAGAAGCATGCATAATTGGTTCTCAAAGGATGCAGAATTTAATTCTACATCTAATGAGTGTCTAGACTTTAAATTTGAGTAAACCTATTAGGAGATAACACAAAAATACAATTAAAAAAAGTAGTTTTTTTTTCCTCGAAAATACTTACATGTACCTCTTTTAAAATTTAAAGGATTTTGATTGGTTTACATATTATGTATGTTAAAATTTCATGGGCACTTTTAGGCTGAAATTTCCTCTAACAGAAAAGAAAGGAAAGCTAAGAGAAAGCAAGGAAGAGCAGGATCAAGCAGCTACAACAAGATTCTTTGCAAGTATCGATTTTCATGTGTGTTTTCCTTACTAGATTTTGCATGCTTGGTATTGCATGTGGTTCCTTGTTGTTATTGCATGGGTTTTGCGAGGTGTGACATTGTTTTCGGCCTAGCCTTTCCATTTCCAAATAGCCATGGTCTGATGGGATTCTCATGTTTTGGTTGAGCTAGATTGCCGGATGGATTCAAAGCTAAGTGAGGTGGATCTTTGAAAGAGAGAACACATGGCATAGTGATCTCTGAACCAGACTGTGGATTGTAGTAAATCCACTGGCCTAGTGACCCTTGAACTAGATTGTGGGTTTCATTAAAGCCAAGTATTGTGTGCCTCGGTGGGCCTAGGAATCCTTGACCGGTGAATGGAGGGATATACAGTAAAGCCTAGAGGTGGTTTCCCTTGATTAGGCCTAGGAATCCTTGCTAGTGAATGGAAGGATATATGGTAAAGTCTGGAGGGTGGAGTCTCGATATTAGGGCCTAGTGATCCGATGTGGATTACAGTAAAGCCTGAGAGACTAGGAGATAGGAAGCTTCCTCACGATGTAGGTAGAGAAATCCGGTGGCATCCATGCTTGTTTTGGCCTAGTGATCTGGTGGAGATCATGGTAAATATTTTTATTACATGTTTATTGTTTGGGCCTAGTAATCCAGTGTGGATTGTGGTAAAGCCTAGATTCTATTAATGAAGGTGAGGTGATTTAGCCTTGGGATGCACTAGCTAGGTCTTTTGGTTTGAGTCCCACATTCATGCTTGGAATATGGCAGGGGCGTGATTGGTTGAAGTGATATTTCGCTCAACCAATCTATGGTCAGGCAGAACGTGGTAGTCCCATACCGGGTTGGATTTTTCCTTCAGTAATAAGAGGTTATTTCCTTGGTATCTTATGTGTAAATGTACTAGTTTATATGTAGATTCTATGGTTGATGTATCCTTGGTATTTCTATTGTTATTATTATGGTTATGAATATGTATTATGACAATAATGATGTATGGATCTCCTCATGTTTTGATTTGTGAATGAATGAAAAATGTATCTATGACCTAATAAACAATAATGCAACTAATGATATAAGGAAACAGTGATTCTTAGCGCTTTTTAGATAAATAAGAGACCCCTGTGCTCAAATTTTTTGTTTAAACATGTAGATTACATATCTATGACATGTTTAACGAAATTCCTATCATGGCTAGTAGGGGTATAATCTAGTCCTTGTCAATGCTTTTGCAAATATATCATTGTTCTATTGTGTAAATTCATTTTTGAAGGTGTCATTGAGTTTTTTGCAGTGACCTGGGCTCTGGGCTTGAAAAAGTGGCATAAATCTTGGAGTCATATGCACAAGTATGAGGATAAAAGTCCCTAGACGGACCCATGCCCTTGTTGTGGGAGCATCTAGAGCCTCCCAGACACACCCTTGTCCATATCAAGGTAGCGTCCAAGGGTTTGATGCACTAAAAGTTCGTTTGGTTTCAGAGGTTCGGATGGATCGTAGGAGTTATGTTGTTGATGTGGAAGGTCTGTATGGTGTGTTTCCATTGATTCCACTTCCTTAAGGTAACTTAGGAGTGTTAGATTCCTATACCAATAGCAGTCATAATTTTTGAATGGCTGAGATTATATTTGTAATATGCACATACCTTTGCTTTCTACGAATGTTTTCCATATTCAAAAAATTAAAAAATGTAAAGAGGGTATGTCCTAAAAGAATAATCAAAGGACAAAAAGAATAAAAAGGTAAAAAAAAAAAAGATGAAAAATATGAACCCCAACAAAAGAAAAAGGACCATGAAAGTGTGCAAGTCAAAATGCCACTACTATTTACTTTTTGTGCATAATAAATGATTGTGTGCAATTTGTAATCTTTGCCACAATCCATGATAGTCAAAATGTTTAAACTTGGCTATTTCATGTTTCAATTTCATGTCTATAGATAGAGAATAAAAATCTGACCAAACAGTTTAATCTTGGGAGATAATTAGATAGGTAGAGTAAATAAAAGGAGCTCAATTGTTTAATCTGAGCCCTTGGATGTAATAAGGTTAGAATTAGTTAGTTTACTATTGTAAATAGAAAGAAAAATGTTTGATAAGGGTGTGCTAGCTCAAATTCACCCTAATAAAGAGAAGTAAAAATGGTAGGATGAGTAGATGGGTAAGTAGTAGAAAGGTTGCAGAATTATGATGATTGATTAGACAAAAGCATGTGTATCATCTTTTTCATCATAAAAGTTCCAAATGTGAATGGGCACTCAAGTATGCAGATGGATATCAAATTCAATTAATTAATTTCTCTCATTCATTTCACCTTTTACTTAACTAATTTCCCACAATAAAGTTCAAAGTACTTAAAACCCTAAGTCAAAGAGCCTCAGAGAATTTCTCTGACTTTTGGAGGGACCAGAGCCTCGGCTCAATGACTTATAGACAGTAAGTACTAAAACCCCATCATAAAAATTCATTCCCCCTTCAGTTCATTCATTTTCCCTAAATAACATTCTTTCCTAAGGTTAAATTATTTTTACCTAGGAGAAGGTGATTTTCCCCCCACATAACTCATTTTCATATCAAAAACCCACAAAAACACTATATCCTAAGTTTTTATGTTATTACCAAAAAAGCATTAAAAGCATGAAATATCAAATACTTAGGTTATTGTACCCCTTTCCCGCTCATTTTAATAATTAATATTATTAAATCCTAAACAAAATCCCATCTCCCGCATATATTTAAGTCTTGCAATATTAATAAACCCTACCCTAGTTTAATTGTATAAACTATAATATTACCCAAAACCCTGAAAACCCACTAACTAATCGATCCGCGATTGAGTTAATCTAAAATCCAGTTAAATGCTCCGCTAATGATCCCGATGCCTTAACCCCGCATTAATCCCTCATTAAATAAAAAACCACCATGCTTAAATGGCCACTGGGCCCCCCACTACGTTCCGTGCAACTTCAATGCCCGATCGTCACAGGATTGCTCCCCTCCACATCTAACGGTCCACATCCATTTTAGAACTTGACATCCGAATATTACCCACCCGAAAAGAGTTGTTTTCCACTAGGCCCCTGAGGCCACATGTCGCTCAATGAATGGAATTGGGCAGCCTCCCCGCAATACCACCAAGTGCCCAAAAGCAGTGCGAACGAGTACCAGTCAAAGAGTACCAGTGAAAGATCAAAAGTAAAGAACACTCCAGCATGGAAATACCACAACCATCAGCCAGCTTAAAAGGCTTAAAACTCAATAGAAACAACCAACAACACCACAATAAAAGGGACAGCAAGAAGCAGTTTCACATCTGTCTCTATCTTCATACATGAAGATATTTTATTTCCTAGATTAAATCTCAAACTGTTATGAGATATTTTGTAATTATTTTTTGTATAAATGCTTCATATTTCTAAGTATGTAGGGTGGATTCAATGACATTTCTATATACTTTCTCTCTCAACTCAAAGTTCTAGTGTATCAATGACTAGATTGGGTTATTGGATCAAGGAATAAAGATAAGATATTTTACGAGATTCTTGTGTAAAGCGATATACAAATAAGTATTCTCTCATGTTTACTGTTATTTCTCTTATGTGTCTCCATAATCTTGTTTGTTTCTCTAAAATCTAAATATATAACAAGGAATGATATTTCAGAAATTGCTTGAATGCACTCTGTCTTGACTGTTTACATTCTAAATGTTTTCTGCTAAACTATCTTAGTTAGGGAATTCTTAACTACTCCTTAGCTTCCGTAGTTTCTCCCCTGGTCTATAACAAAGGATTCTTAGCTGCCCTTTGTTCATGATAACCTTTTGTTATCCATTCTAATCCTGGTCCAAGGATTCTTCATTGCCCTCTCACCCTGGTTACAATCATTTCATCCATTAGACCTGAAGATTTTCCTTTTGCTTTGCTAGCCTGCCCTATGAACATTTCCTTTAATGATCTGGTCCAGTTATGCTATCCATTTGATTGACTCCATAGCCCAATGGCTTGAAGACCTAGCTCTATCCATCTGATCTAAGAATTCCACCACCCAACCTTCAATCTAAAATCAAAACCCTATGAACACTAAGAACTAGCCTAAAATCTCATAAAAACAAAGCTAAATTATAAAGAGAGAGCCCTCTCTAGACTTAGGTTGGCTAGAACCTAAGCCTAAAATATTGTTTTGTGATTACCTCAGATGATTCCTTCTTTTGATAACTTCTAGGGAAAAATTTTGAGTGTTAACAAGGAGGTTGAATCCCATCATAGTAACTTCTTGTCATATGTTTACCCCAATTGGATGGTTACTTGGGTAGATGTGGGAGGAGGGTGTTACAAATGTCTGGAGTTTATATGACTTATGTGATTCTCCATAGTTTTATATTAGTTGCATGCAGTTGATTATTGGTTGTTTTGAGCATTCATGCATTAGTTCTAATGATTAGAAGCCACAACACATTTGCAAATAAGATAATTTTTTATTCAACTATGTTTATGGTGTTTATGCTCCATGTGCATGGCTATTGATTTTCTACTACAACTCATTTTTTTTACATGTGATGTGACATTATTACCATTAGATATTGATTCATTTATCACAATGTTTCATGTGTTCATTGCCACTATTGAGGATATTGGTGATTACTTGGCCTATGCTACATTTAGTATATCTCCTTTTTTTTCATTATTGCTCCATGTTGAATATTATTAGTTGTTTCTTAATTATTGGTTGTATGCATGTGTGGTTTGGCAGTTATTAGTGACATGATATGTTGGTACTAGTTGGAGGTTTTCTTGATCAGATTCATTATTTCATGGATCCATGTTTTGTTGCCATAATAGTTTGAGGATTATCTTATGATGTGAGATGTGTTGATTTGATTTCTTCTACTTTTAGTGGATGATTTCCTCCTATTGCAAATGGTGCACATATTTTTGACATCTTATTGTTGTTATCATATAGAAATGTTGGTTGATACATTATGAATGATGTGATATGATGGTCATATGTTGATATTGGAAGCTCATGACCCATATTTATATTGTTGCTACATATTGGAGTTTTATGCCTCTCAGTTGATGGCATGCTTATACGCTATTATTTCTCACTATTTCATATCTCATGATGATCGGTTATTGGCTATTAGTTCATTTGCTGCTAGACTATGGCTCTATCTTATGCACTTGCATGGTTGTGTGCATGATGAGATTTATTTATTTCTAATCATTCATCATCTTGTTGATTGGCCAAAATGTTTGTAGTGTTTGTCAAGGAGCTTATTTGAGTGTCTTGAGGAGAGGCATAATTTTTTGTCATGTTGTGGTCATAAGTTTTGGCCATGTAATAACCACATGCTTCATATTGTACTTCATCAATTATTAGAGTTAGATTTTTCTTATGAAGCCATGTAATAAATTTTTCATGTCATTGAGTTCATGTTATCATGAGTTGGTGATAGGAAGGTTATGAGGCATGACAAGTTGGTGTTTGTTATGATTTCTTGCAACCATCTTTGGGCTATTGTATATCATGTCTTAGTCATTTTATAGTATTGTATAAAACCATGTACTACATTGTATTTTATATCATTGGGCATGGTCATGTTGGAAAGAGATTCTTGATTGTTGGGTTGTGTTATATTCTTTCCACATAGTTAACAGGGGGTTTGAGGGGTACCCATAACCCCACTTTATGGGGTCCGTGGCAGCGCCCCAGAAAATTTTGGTTTTGGACCATATGTTAGGTTGGGCAGACCCACCTATGGTTTTGTGCATGATTTTCGCACATGTTTTTTGGACGTGATGGTTTTCGGTCCATGGTTTTGGACGTGATGGTTTTCAGTCCATGGTATTGGACGTGATGGTTTTGGTCCATGGTATTGGATGCTTCGGCATGTATAAATATGTATTGTAACATTGAAAGGAATATAATGAAAAATCAAGCTGGTAGTCCCGGTTTTGGGATCCAGGGGAAAATCTCTGTGCGTATGTGTTTTTTATGTGTTATGCTCTCGCATTGTTTATTTTTCTATGATTTAGAATTCGTATGCAGGTAATTTCTATACGGGGTTAAAACCTACAACAAAGGAGGTGCCTGGTGACCAATGAACGACAATTGATCAATAGTCACTATTCTCCCTTCATGTGGAAAACAAACCACATGTAAAAGTGAAGAAACAAGAGCTCCCATGACATACACATAGTCGATTCCAAGGAGGAGATTGAAATCTAATGGACCCTGGACTACCATCATGTCTATATATACAGTCTTTCCTCCCAAAGTAATAGGGAACTGTGGGAGGATCCCTAAGGATTGACTGGTTCCTTTGTTCAAAGCCAACAGATTCTGAGTGATAGGCACAAGTTGTGGGGAGACCAAAGCTTGCCAAGTAGTAGAAGACATGATGCTAACATACACACCTTCATCTAATATAGTGCCAGGTACTACCATATTATAGGCTTGTACTGTGAGATGGAAAGGCACGTAAGATGGGAGGCAGAAAATAGTCAAGTGACTCCAATCGAAAGACATGACATAACTATTTGGTGGGGGAATTATATGATTGCCCCCATGCTCTGTAGGAATAGAAGAAGGACTCTCCTGAACAGTCGGGATGGGAGGGTCAATCTTCGATTCATGAGACTCTATGGAGATGAGAAGAACATGATCAGTATGATCACTATGCTCTTCCGGAACAGAGTGAGAAATTGGTGGCAGAGCCATGTCGACACTCTTTTCAACCAATGGTTGGTCTGGAATAGACACAAAAGAGTCTCACTCAGGAAGATTAGGATGAACAAGAGATGAACCCAAGTCAATCTCTTTACCAACCAAGGGAGGGTTAGAATAAAGCCTCTGATAACCAACAGGGAGTTGTGGTTTAGGAGCTGTAAGGTTTTCCAAAACTTTGGAAGCTTTATCCATAAGCGGACAAAGGTGAAGAAGATGCTCTCCTTCACATAGCCTGCAGGGGAATCTAATCTTCACTTTCTTCTTACCATCACTAGCTGAGGGTGTAACATCGACATGATCTCTAGAGGTCAATGGGGATGGTCAATCCGAAATTTGAGACCATATCTCTAAGACTCTGGGAATGCAAGGACAATATTGGAGGAGATGGTTACCCTTACACAATGTGCAAGGGAATCTGACCTTCTGTGGAGGAACAAAAGGTTTTCCTATAGGAGGTGCATTTGGAGTAACAGCCGCATGGTCGAACTCTTACTTAGTTGACTTCTTCTTCTTCGTAGCCTTCTGGTTACTAGATTTGAAACTTTCACCAGGCAGAGTAGAAGAGGAAACTGAAGAAATAGGGGAAGAAGGTGAGGGGTCAACCTTAGAATCATCCTGATGTGATTCGAATGAAGGAGACGGCGGGGTAGGCATTGGGACACTCAGGATCACTGAGGTTGAAAATAATCAGATAGGTAAACCAAAAGGACCAGGATTCCCTTCCGAGGGGAACCCTTGACTAGTGGACTCTGGAAATGTTTCCATTGGAATCAACTCTAAAGAATTACTAAGGAAGATAAATTTTACCTAGAATATTTCATGGGAATTTAATTTTATGACACTGAAACAAAACTTTGCCTTTTCATATTTTAAGAGTCTAGAAAAGGGCAAAAGGTGACTCTATCACTTCCGATTGGAAACAAGATCGAAAGGACAAACGATCGAACGATATTTTAATTTTAATGAGTCAAAAAGTTAAAATGACTGCTCTAGAACTCTAGGCAAAAGTTTTACCAGACAAGTCATCAAACTGCATATACACCTTGGTAGTAAAATGAAGGAGAAATGACCAAGGACTTCCCGTACGAAAGATAATCTTCTCGAATGTTGTTTTCGGTGTGTTATGATTCGTAAGGCGACAAACTTGGCTTCCTATGGATAATAGGATTGGAACCTAGTGGGGTCTCCCATCATATACGCGACAGTAAAGGGAGCACAAGTTCGTACTAGTACTTATCGAATCACAAAAGGAGGAATCACCCATCCTTAGTGAACAAAACAACCTCTAGGTTTAAAGATGTCGAAGCACGTCTCTAGCCTAGACCTCTAGATATGAGCGTTAAGTTTCAATGCTTCCTTACGTTAATTCAATAAATTTTAGCAGTTTATCTTGACTTAGATCTCAGTTTCAAGGCCCTACCGAGTGTATCTTCAAAAACTCCTAGTATGCAACTAAATGAGTAAAGAAACCATTTCTTTTCAATGAACAACTAACTAAAGAAAAGTGAGAGGTTCATTTCAAATCAATCAAAGCAACAAGCAAGCAAATGCAAGAATGGTACTTTTCATTATTTCATAAGAAAACCAATCAAGAGGAAAAAGAAATTCTTCTATCTTTCACTAACTTGCAAGCAATCTAATTAAGAAAATGAAAAATACGTCCTTTGCTTTTTAACATCTAAATGTCAAGAATTTACTAATGCAAAATATTGTTTTCATTTCCTAATGCAAAATGAATGTGATATTTTGTTTTTTCGAATAGATGACAAGCAACCAAACTCAAAACTCAAAACAATGCTAGTTTTAAGTCTTTTTCGAATGAAATCATTCAAAAGAATATGTTTCTTTTTGCAAAAAATTGAAAGCTTTATAACTGACAGGGAAGTAGTGTGATTTATACCAAAGTGATGGAAGGAAACCAAACAAACAAGACTTGCAAGTTTTCATAACCAAACGTCACATACCAATCACGAAGATGAAAGAACAGTCAATAAGGAAAAGCTTCAAACAAATCAAGGGACCGTTTCAAACACAACTCAAAGGTCCAAATGAATAAGTAACCCAAGAAAAAGCTAATGCTTCAAGAAACCCTGAGGTGAACAGGTCACATAGTTCAAAAGGAGAAGTCTCAAGGGAATGAAACCGAGAGTCAAGCATTCTAGCAAACAAAAATTTGACAGACAACAAATAAGTAGAAGACAAGCTCAAAAGGATAGGACACACTCACTAATCAACAAATAGAACTTCAAAATCAAAACCTATAGGAATCTTCGTGAGCGTCAAATCAACATGCACTGACAATGAAAATTCACACCCTCCTAACTAGCTACTTTGTGACCTCGTCACAAGAGCACACCAAACAACATCGCCGAGCCTATTTCAGAGCCCTTCACAACTGCGAGACAATTTAATCACACCAAACAGTAGAAAGCGCAACTAATTATATAGTGTAGACATGACTATCTTCGAGACTGTCATAAATAAAAGGAGATGACCCCAAATCAAAGGAAAAATTTAAAAATTTAGCTGAGAAAAGGCCAGACCTATCACTTATGATAGAGGGAAGACTACCAGGAGTAGTCAAACAACCCACAATATGGAGAGATCTACCCAGAAAGGTAAAGGAGACATTAAAAAAGCAAAGCGAAATCAAATCAACAGACAAAAGACATATTATCCCCAGTATGGTCGCCAACTTGTGATGTAGGCAAGTTCCCTCTGTAGACAAAGGCAACCCCTCTAGCCCTAGAATGGGTCTAGTCACAACAAAGACAATATCAAAGAAAATTCCCTTAGATAGTTGATGTCATGAAGGCCTACCCTCAAATCCTCGTTTGATGAAGTTCTCATTGCATTGCTTCAGCTCTCGTTCTAATCACTTTTGTACCTAAAAACAACATACAGAGAATAGTAATGAACTATTGTGGCCACAATCACCACCCTATTAGAACCTGCTCTTGTGGGAAATTTGAATGGGTCCCCTAGAAGTTTGATCTTTCATTTCTCTGAATGGTAACTCTCTAAATGATCTGCTTTTATCCCAGGGATTTTAACTCTCTGCTGAGTCAAATCTTCAATTCTTAATGGTTAAGACCCCCCTGAATAAATCTATGTGGCATGATTCATTTATAACCCAGTCTAGCCCTTCATTAAGATCCTTTATCAGGACTTTTTCAATCCTCATAAACCTTCATGGTGCTCTATGCCCACACATATAACCAACCCCCATTCTTTACTATGGCCGTATGTGGACTCATCTCACAAAACCTTCTATCATGCCTTTATTTCTATTATAACACTTTTGTAATAGAAATACTCTGCAAGCACATATAATTTACGTTTCCATGCTCCCTCGGTCTTTATACTTTTTTCGAAGCATTCCTTCATCGCTTATTGCAATCACTTGTCCATGCCTCCAGCACATATCACTTTTCACATTGGCAAAGGCTAAAGGTCCATCTCCCATGAATAACAGCGATGCAATCAAGTCTCTGATCACATCACATCTCGCAATCAGCGTTTTCAACCAGTATATAGGCCGAAGCTTCAAACATTTTGTGATATGGTGAACCCGCCGGGATCATTAACCGCATCATATGTATTTTCAGGTCTAGCCTATCGCAAATCGCAATCGGCAGAACCCAAGGTTTATACATAAGGTGCTCTGCGACATGGCAGACCTGTCGGAATCATTAACCGCAACACATATATTTTTCGGGTCTGTCCTATCGCAATTCGCAATCGGCGGAGCCCAAGGCTTATACATAAGGTGCGATGCGATATGGCGGACTCGCCGGGACTATTAAACACAACTTATTTATTTTTGGGTCCAGCCAATCACAAATCGTAATCAACAGTCGGAGAAAGTGAAGCGACATGTGATATGCGAAGTGGCGATGAGCGAACCTAACGATAATTATAGATCCGAGTGTATAGGATTTGAAGTTCGACCTTATGGTTTGGCTACAGGTTTTCCCATGTATTACCATGTGTTCTAATAAAGTGTTGTGGTCCAGGTTTTTAAAGGAAAATCCGATAAAGTGAATGGTCCATGTTCAATGGTTTAATAATTATGGTTGGTCTATGTTGTGAGATTAAAAGGAAACTGTAACTGAAGGCAAGGTTTGTTTGTGGGAATGTCTGTCATATTTCTCATAATCATAGCTAAAATGAACTATTTCAACAGGTGAGGACCAAGTGAATAAAGGCGAGTTCGAGTGGACTCGATAACAGATAAATGCAATTTATATCAAGACAACACCTCTGCACCACCGATGTCGATATTGTAAAGACATACTCTGTAAGAAAGGGTTATGAACTTCCATAGTGCATAATGGAGGCATGCTCTATGTTCAGTGGAAGCACTCATGACAGCGTTGATCCATCAAGATTTTATTACCTCCAGATACACCTTAAATCATGCTATATGCGGGATGATGAGCGCAGTGTCTTTAGTTTCCTTTAGGAAATAATAGTGAATAATGTTCCACTTAATATAGGTGTGAAGATATGACACGTAGTCATTCTCTTTTAATCGACATCCTTTTATTTCCCGCAGAAAATAAAACGCTCTAGCAAATGTAGCCTCGATGTGTCGGCAGTTTGACGAACTATTCTACATCCATATATTTTAATTTGTATAATGAATAATCCAGGGAGATGGAGGGTCAGGGGGATACAGAGGGTCAGTTTCTTCCTAAATAAGTATTACCTCCAGAGATGGAGGGAGGACTTTTTTTTGGAGAAAATAGGGTTGATTTATTTTGCTAATAAAGAAGACTATTTGAATCAAGAAGAAGCCCTTTCAGATTTATTTTCCTTTTTCTTTTATGTTTGGAATCAGGGTGTTGTGGCTGGCATGAGGATATATATGTTTTGTTTTTGTGCATAGTGATAACGGACAACTTATGAGTAGTCTTGGTTATTTGAATGTAATTCTTTATCATGGTTAACTCATGAGCATTCCCCGATTCGAAACTATATTAAACATCAGTTGCAAGATTATTTGTAGGAACATGAATGTGCATTCTTGTATTGATAATTAGATTGCAATTAGGATTTAATATAGCCTTGTTCAACTGTGAACCGATAAATGATTCATTTGGACTTGGAATCTATATATGATGTTTAATCTCTTTTGTTATGCTCCTGCAAGATAGATTAGAATAGTTAGGACTAACATAAGTAGGTAAAATTAGTATAAATAGGATTTGATACATATAGGTTAGTTGTTTATTTTGTTGATTTAATTGAAGTATTCCTTCGGGGACCAATCTTTCAACACCTATAACAGTTTACAGGATCCTTTAAAACCCGTTGGAATTAGCCACTCCAAAATAAAGCAGATCTAATTGGGGCCTGCGATAAAGTTAGTTCCCCTTGTTGGCATAGCGAAAATTTTTTGCGTCAACAAATTGGCACTAGAAGAAGGGCCTGAACCAACGTCCACATATTTTTAGGATTTCATCTATAAATTTCATGCATGGATTTAGAAATATTAATGTATGGATCATAAAGGTTTAAAATATCCTTCCGCACATTTGGAAGAGCCTCATTTCGAAGAAGCAAAGATCCCTCTAAACCTAGTGTTTGGGTCACCCAAAGAAGAGAGACTGTGGGAGTATCATGTCACTCAGGAATGACTAGTCAGAGTACTTACTCGGGCTTACACTCATTCCCTCTCTCAGCTCCCCATATTTCACTCTTTACCCCTGATAACTAAAAGAAATCCAAGGATCTTTACCATAAGTGAAGAGACATCTGCAGCCCCTTCTCTTGAAGATATTGTGCTAGAGTCCTTACAAAGTATCGACACTCCTTGGGAAGAAATTCCTGAAGATTCCCCCTCTAAAGGTAATCCTTGGCTTGATTTGGAAAATCCTAACAAATATCACCTTGAAGAAACCTTCAACCAGAACCTCCCTATCCTTAATATGGCTAACGTTCTCCCTCTAGGTGGGAATTTGCCTCTACCGCCCCCTCCAAGTGGAAATCTGCCTCTACCACTTCCTCCGAGTGGGAATTAACCCTCACCACCTATGGCAACACTCCCTCTCTAGCTCGCACAGGCTGCCGTAGCGGTACCTGGGCAGTAGCATGCCTTAACCAAGAACGCAAAAAGAGTATTGCCTAAATTTGACCCTGAGCGGGGAGACACTGCTGATAACCATATTCACTCTTTCTTCCTAGCCTTACGCATGTTGGGGGTAGCCGATGAGGATGTAGTATGTCACCTGTTCCCTTTCACTCTGACTAGTGCGACCTCCACATGGTACTTTAGCTTGAGAATAGGATCGATCACCTCATGGGGTGCCTTTCAAGAGGCCTTCTTAGACACGTTTAGCGATGACAAAACACTTGCAGCCTTAGCTTTAGAACTATCCCGCTTAAAAATGGAAACCAAAGAGAAGGTCAAGGATTTTAACATCTGGTTCAACACTTTGTTCAATAGAATCTCGGCTAATGCTAGACCTACTGATGAGGTGCTCATGCAATTCTACATCACTGCTATCCCTGTCCCTACAGTGATTTGGGTTAAAAGGAGTAACACACAAACCTTACAGGATGCTATCGATGGAGCAGTAAAAGTTGAGAATGAAATGACCAGTCTCACAGCATGTCACCATACAACCGAAGAAAAGAAAGCCTCTCAATCATCCAAGAAGAATAATGGGAGTGATAAAAAAGTAGTTGAGATCAAAGAAAAGGATACCACAGATGTGGAAGGTTTGCATCGGATCATTAAAAAATTGACGAACACAGTCATTGATATGAAAAGGAATTTTGGAGAGAGTACAAAGGGGAATGGAGGAGATTATAACAATTGAAAATATTTCAAACCTTTCTATCGTAAGAATACAGAAGGTGGTCATGGCCAACTTGCGTTGCCTACTCCACACAATGAAGGAATTTTAAACATGGAGGAGCTGGCTCTTATCGGATCAATCCTTACCAAAGAAGAACCTATAGTGGAGCTGGAGCCAGAACAAGAAGATGAGGAAGAGTACCAAGTAGAAGAACCCTTGGATAAGGAATCTCAAATCAATGTATTATGGGATTTCTATACAAATGAGAACGATGACGACAAAGGAGATAGTACAACAGAAATCCACACTAATGAGATCCACACATGAAATAAAGGGCCACTTGCAGGTGTGATGAAGCCTGTAGACTAGACAAAGAAAGATGTTCACCCTTTGAAGGCATCCACTCCCAAGGTTCCCGTTGAGAGGAATAAACCTAGTGGTGATTCCAAGAGTACTCCAGTCGTGAACTATCCACAGAAAGAAAATACAACTTCAAATGCAACGAAGATGACTCAAAATAGTAAACTCCCACCTAAGAACAACAAAACCGGTGTGTTTACTCTACCCTACCCTATTTATAACATTAATTACAACATTGTGGATGACCTTAAGAAATCTCGAGCTAATATCACATACTTCGATTTGTTAAAGTTAACGTAGCAAAGAGATCTACTCTTGAAATCTATGAATGAACGAAATTGCAAATCTCCCACCATTCCGAGCAGCCAAACCAAGAAGTCAGTCTGCAAACCTGTTAGTACCCCCAATACATCCCAAACACCATCAACTATGGAAGCCACTCTGTCAAAAATGAATCAAACCCCCCAAGATGTCAGTGCATCCATGATAGGGAGGAAATCAAAATCCATGACTCCACCTTTCCTTATCACATTTGAAATCTTCAACATGAACGTACACAATTGCTTGGTAGATTCTGGTGCCTCATCCACTGTTATGCTTTACGCTGTTGCTAAAAGACTTCATGCAATATCCAAGAAAATTGGAACTCGAATTATGCAATTGGATAGAACGAATGTGAAAGTAATTGGGGAATTGAAATATGTGTTGATTTGGATGGCTACCAAACCACAGTACACACAAGTCATTGACATAGTGGTAGTCGACATACCCGAGGCTTATGGAATGCTGCTTAGTAGGGACTGGTCAAAAAAACTGAATGGATATTTCTCAACTGATTGGTCCCATCTCTTGCTACCACAGAAGGGAAAAGGTGATATGCTGAGAGTTGATCGAGAAAGATACATGAAGTACGTGGTGACAGAACTAAATGGCCCCAATGAACCTATAATGTTTACCAACTCTATCCTTTGGAATTATAGTTTCGATGTTTGTGCCATCGAAACCTATTTTGGAGAATTCCATGTAGAGATAGTTGAAGAAACTATGACAAACACATAGTTGGAAGCTCTCCCCCGTAGTCCAACTGATGAGCCACCCTGTAATATAGTAGATGATAGAACCAATTTCGTAGGAAGTAGTTCATTTAATGTAACATTAGATTCTATTTTATGGACACTCCACTTTGGTGGATCTAACTACCTTGAAGGTGCAGGTGCTGGGAGCATTCTCATTGACCCACAAGGGAACCAACATCTAATGGCCAGCCAATTGGAGTTAGCGTCCACCAACAACACAACAAAATATGAAGGCTTGCTGCAGGGCCTGAAAAAAGCCATTGATATGAAGGTAAAAAATCTTAAATTTTTTGGTGACTCACAAATAATTATGAACCAGGTAAGGAAAAGTATAAACGGAAATTCACCACACCTGGTAAGAAACCAACATGAGGTATGGAGCTTAATTTGACAATTTTGATTCTTTTAATATCACATACATACCTCGAGGGTAAAACCAAGATGTCGATCTGATGGCTTGTATGGCTGCGAAACATTTGCCTGCTTTTATATTAAACAAGAGTAAATGTAATGTTGAATTGATTTTCAGACCATCCATGCCTGATAACATCTCAAATTGGCAGGTGTTCGAAGGTGATGAGCAAATCCTTGAGTTCCTGCATAGCAAAAAAACATTCAAAAATGTAGTCATTGATTAAAAAGAGCATGACAAGCTTATGAATGGAAGTGAAGATGAGGAAAAAGAGCAGCCCAATATAATTCCCAAGTCAATTGTCAAGATGGAGCACTTGTATGACCTACATGATAAATTTAAGAAGCCAATTAACTACAAAATGCATAGCTCATCCATGAAGTATGAATCGGTCAACCTTGGAACCAAAGAAGACCCAAAAATTGTTAATTTGGGCTTGGGATGCTCTCCATGAGAAAAGGCTACATTTGTTAAGTTGTTTAAAGAGTATAAGGACATATTTGCATGGACATATGGTGACTTAAAAAACTTCGATGCCAGTGTTATGCAGCATGTAATTCCTTTGGAAAAGGATGCTAAGCCCTACAAACAAAAGCTTCGTAAGATGCATCCAAGCCTAGAACCATTGGTGAAGAGAGAATAAACAAAATGTTGGATGCTTAAATCAATTTTCCTGTCAGGCATACCCACTAGGTAGCCAATCTCATGCTAGTAAGAAAGAAAAATGGAGACATCAGGCTATGTATCAATTTCATAAACCTGAAAAAAGCATCGCAGAAAGATAACTATCTTGTTCCTTCTATGGATAACATTCTTCAGTACGTTTCTGGGTCTGAAATGTTGTCCCTATTGGATGGGTTTTCAGGATATAATCAAGTGTTGGTATTGAATGGAGATCAGCTTAAGACAACCTTCAACACTAAATGGGGCACTTATGCATATTGTAAAATGTCGTTTGGACTTATTAATGTGGGCGCTACATTTCAGAGAGCTATGGACATAGCTTTCCAAGGATTGATTAACAGATCAATAGTGATTGACATGGATGACATTATTGTGTATTTGTATCACAAAAGGGATCATATTTATCACCTGAAACAGATTTTCGAAAGATGTCGAAGGTACAAAATATCATTGAATCCCAAGAAGAGTGTTTTTGGGGTTACAGAAGGGAAACTACTGGGTCATATCCTCTCTAAAGAAGGGATTATTATTCATCCTAAAAGAATAGAGACCATCATGAGAATACAACACCCTACTATAAGAGCCCTCTTCATGCAGGAAGAAATGGGTGAATAGAGAGGGAATTGGATAACCGCCCTTCAAGAATACGACCTCGAGATTAAGTCGACAAAGATAGTTCGAGGGTAGGGATTGTGTAAGCTTGCAACAGAAGCCTTGGAAAATAAAGAAGGGGCATCCAAAGAACTAGAAGCACAGAGAATACAAAATGCACAAGTAGAATTCAAGGAGGAGCCACTATGTATTAATGAGATGCTGATGTGTGAGTGCGAAACGTTGGAAGTCCCTTTGGACCCTGAGTTGTGGTATTATGACATTCATTTTTATCTAACACAGGGATCATGCCTGAGCACATGGATGCGAGAAATTGGATTGAAATCTAATCAGTATCACTGGCCAATGACACATTATACAGAAAAAATTATGATGGAGTTTGGCTGAGGTGTTTAGAAAAGGATGATGCCAATCATGTCTTGAAAGAAATGAACGACAGCCCGGCAGGTGGTCACTATGGTGGAGAGACCACTGCTCACAAAATATTAAGAGCTAGATATTATTGGCCCACAGTGTTCAGAGACTCACATGCCTATGCTCGGAAATGCAAGGTATGTCAAATTGCAGCAGGATGAGAAAGAAAGCCAGTCGTTCCCCTTAGGCCCGTTATGATTTATTGCCCGTTCTAGCAATGGGGCCTGTTATCACTCAGGTTTTCCCAAAAGTTGTAAAAAAAAGGGAAAGGAGGCCGAGGTAACCACAAACCAATCTTTTAGATACAACTTCTAGCCAATCTGCATCCAGAGAGGGCTCTCTCTTTAAGTTTTAGCTTTGTTTTTTAAAGATATTAGGCTAGTTGTGAAGTTTAGGAGTTTGTTTTAATTTGGGTGGTGAGATTCAATGGTAGAGGGATAAGACTCAATAGTTTAGGCCATTGGGCTAATGGAGTCAAGTAAGATGAATTTACTGGATTTGGGTTTCTTAACAAAAGATGGTTTCACAGAGCAAGATAATCAAACAGGGAACAAATAAAGACTTAGAATAAATGGAATGTTTTCAAATAGGTGAAGGGCAGTTAAGAATCCTTCAATCTATTTGAAGAGGGAACATGAATGATTACTAATAAAGAGCAGTTAAGTATTCTTTAATAAATAATCAAAGTGGCAGAATTAGAAAACAGGAGCAATTAAGATTTCACTGTTTATCCTAATTCAGAAGAAAACATAGAGAATAATAAAGTTTGAAGACACAGTGCAATCAAGCATATTCTGAATTACTCATTTTTGTTTATCATTCAGAGGTGAAAAAAAGGTGATATAATAAATAAGGAAAACTTTAAAACATAAGGTATAGAGGAATTATTGATCCAATGTTTGATTCAAGAAATCTGTGGAAAGTCCTTTGCCTCAATTCTTTATCCAGCAAGCCATATGAAAATTTGATCCAATCAGCACTGTATTCCAAAAAACCAGTATTACAGCAATGTATGTGAATCCACCCTCAATACTCCAATTTAGGGAATATTTATACAAAATATTTTACGCAAAATATCTCATAACAGAGTGAGATATATTCTAGTGATGACTAATCATTTTTACAAGAAAATAGGGACAACTAGTCTCGGAGAAACATCAAAATTAGTAGGATCTAGCTCATGAATCTTATTTTCGAGGTAATAAGAAGAAACATCATTAGATTTATCAAATAAAGAAACAAGAATTATCCATACCTCAATCGGGTTGTCTTCTGCCTCAATACTCACTTGAAGACTCTCTGAAATTGTTTGACTAATAAGCCCTATTGATTGATCACAATTTTCCTCCCATTTAATCAAGGCTTGAGCATCTGTAGGTTTCTTGTGTTCACCATTGACCAACATCCATAGATTCTTACTCCTGAGAACATCAATCATTTTCCTTTTCAATGCAAGATAGTTAGAACCGACAAGTTCAGGAACATAAGCTACTTCTAAAGTCATAATGATAGAAAATTTGACAAGAAATATAAAACCCAAATGCAAGAAATGACAAGAGAAAAAGTGGATAGAAAACTATAAATTTATGCAGTTTGTTCTGCCGTCACCAGAAAACCTGAAAAACAGTCAATCTTAAATTAGCAAAAATATTTCTTCCGGTACTCTGTTTGAGATGTTTTTTTTTAATCGAATAGATTTGTGAGAAGAACCCAAATGACTGCTTTGTTCTGGGAAATTATGCACAAAAGGTAACAAATTTGACAAAAAAGTCAGGTGTCAAACAAAGAACACTCAATAATGCGCCAAATTCTCATTATAACTAGTTTTTGGAAATGTCGCAACCACTCTGCATCCACTAATGCTGCTGAAATTCAGATTTGAACCCTCAGTCCACCAATCTTCCACTTTGAAATAAAAAAGGACCAAAAAACTAGACGAAAATCACAAATCTTACCACTGGAAGATAGACCTCCTTAAGGAGAACTAAAAAACCATATAAAACTTACAGAAAAATAATCAAGAGCCCCTTGAAAAAAAAATCTGCAAAAAACAACATAACAAAATCAGGGTTATGAGAAAAAAAGCTCAAATATGTAGAATCATGCTCAAATATGAAGAGAATCCTAATGGCGAACAGACAGAAAGAAAATATACAAAAAATAATGAGTGCCCAAGTAATAAGAAATGAAGATACACGTTGATGGCTAAATTCAAAGAAGATGCTAGATCATAGTAGCAATTGCTTTGATACCATGTTAGAATACTAGACCTACTAAAATAGCTATCTATATAAGGAACCAACAATATATCAACATATAAATAAGAAAAGAAAGAGAACAAGGAGAAAGAATACAACAGATATACGTGGTTTACCCAATTGGGCTACGTCCATGGGAAGGTTGTCTTCTATTATCTCTAGAAATCTCCTACAATCTTACAAAGATAGCAACTACAAATAACTCGATACAAATGGGAGTATGTTGTGAGCACAGGATAAGATGTAATAGTATCACAAAATTTAATATATCCTAACAGGCTCCCTTGACTGTATTATATACCCAGAGATGTGGAGGAATTACTCTCACATATTAAATGTGGGATAATATAATTCTCCAAAATAACACCTCTTTATATAATAAATGGATACAAGAGTATACTATGCCATCATAAATATGGGATATAATGTATCACGCTTTTACATAAGATTGTGGAAAACTTCTGACATAATATAAAGACATGATTACCTTCCAAGGAATATAATATATTCCAACAATAAGTAATGCCTTCATTTCTGCAACATGTACACCATAGCCAAGCCCTCTCGTTTCATTGTGGAATAATTCCTTCCTACATTAGATAATTTTCGACTCGCAAATGCGATGGGGTGATCAAGGTCCCCTTCTTCTAGTTATGCTAAGACAACACCCAAAGCTATGCATGACACATCTACATGAACGTGGAATTCCTTCTTCCAATCTGGAAACACCAGGATTAGCGCAATGACCATTTTTTCCTTTAAGATGTCGAGACTCTTTCGACATTCATCATCCCAACAAAAGGTGACATATTTTTCAGTAATGTTTCCATTGACACAGTGATCTGCCCATATGCCTTTATAAACATTTGATAATAACCATTATGCCCTAGAGTCGCACGTAGTTGCATCATGTTCTTCGAAGGATCTAGATTTATAATAATAACATTTTTTTCAAGGTCCAACATGAGCACCTACCAGCAAACAACATGTCCTAGTAATATTACGTGGTACACACAAAATACACTTTTTAATGTTCAGCGAGATTTGACATTTCGTGTAGGTATCCAACATCAAGTGCAGGCTCAAAACATGCTTCTTTAACAATCCAAAGATTGTCCTATCATCAAATTAAACCTCTACAAATTTGTGGATGTATTTTTTAAACGTTGCGATGACAACTCTGGAGAATATTGCAGGTGCATTCTTCAACCCAAACAACATGACTATATACTGAAATGATCCCCATTCAGTAGAAAAATTGGTCTTACTCCTATCTTTTGGTGCAATCTTAGTCTAATGGTACCCTGAAAAACCATTTGTAAAGGAGTAGGCCTTCAATCCTCCCACATTATTCAAAACTTCATCAGTGAATGGTGTTGGGAAGGGTCATATACACATGTGTTGTTCAACTTTCTTAAATCAACCTAAATCCTTATTTCTCCTTTAGTATTTTTCTCCTACAGTACCATCAAACTTTGTTATAGCTCTGATACCACTTGTTATAGATCTAACCCAAAAATATATGATAATAGAAATAACCCAATAAATAACAAGATCTGAATATAGAATAGAAATTCTTCTTTATTGATCAAACCCTTAAGATAGGGCAACACCATACATTCACTCCTTAAGGAAGGAGACCACTCCACAAGCCAAATGGCTGTTTATACAATATTCTTTGACATCCCTCATTGTGGAGTCTCTAGCCTCTATAGAGGCCTCATACATACAATACCATGGTTCCCTCAATACCATTTATATAATACCATGGGCTTCTTACATTATTGCTAACTACTTGTGGTTCCTTACATGATATGGGTTAACCAACTTATTTATTACTATGGCCCATTCCATTATTACATTATTCCCTTGGGTACCTCCCTTTGTACCCCATATTATCCCCCCTAGGTATACTACATTCCACCCCCCTTAACATGTTTCGTCCCCAAAACATGGGAAGAACACAAATAATAAGATCTACTCAAAAGAGTAGTCCACTAGTACCATGCACGTGCATCTATCCATCCAAGATAAAGGTGAAATCTCGATCTAGTTGGTGCCTCGCTCGCTTGAGATGGAAGTTGACCCTAGTGGCTCTTCTGTGTTGATGTGTAGTAGGTGGATCGTCGCTTCTCTCTATCTATCATGTGGGGGTTGTTGTCCTTGTGGCTAATTGGTTGCCATATTGTTCGTTGTTTTCTTGCAGGCTGATGTGGGTGATGATATGTTGAAGTTTTAATCCATGGTGTCTTTTTCTTTAATTCACCCCTTACTGGAACCTGATTGATATCTGGTGCATGTTGTGGTGCCTGCTGTGGTGTCTTATCTTCTAATATTACTTCAACCACTGAACCCTCATCTGATGTATCATCACCTGTAACCTTTTCTACTTTAGCCTCTATTTATGTTTGGTTGTTGATCATCAAAGGCTCATCATCTAATGTGTAAGTTTCATTAGCGCTTTGTGCTTCTGCCTCCATAGTCTTTGCTTGGGTCTTAATGGAAATATCCTGCAATGTAATTTTCTTCCTTTTATACCAGAGCTTCAGGAATTTCTTCTGCACATTAATATTGACAGTACCCACAGATTCCATCCAAGGATATCCTAAAACAACAACCATGTTATCCATATCTGTAGTGTAAAAATCATGCAACACATACTTATCCATTGAAAGCTTCAAATCTTTATAAACTTGCACATCCTCATCATTAACCTGCGTGTTTTCAATGTGTTTTGCTGGCACTTGCAATTTTTTTGCCAAATTGACATTTATGAGATTTTTCTTGCAACTAGGATTTATAGACACAATGATCTTCTCCTTCTGAATCAATCCATGAACCTGCAATAAGGAGATACCAGCAGAAAATAACCCTTTAGGTTTCTTGGTTTCCTTCTTTCCTGTAAAAATAAAATCTTTTCTAGGTTGTGTTCCTATGTGTGTGAGCTTAGTAAAAGGACCCACAAAATTAGATTTACGATCAAAGTGGTCACAAATAGATTTTGCGAGCATCTGCCAAGTAGTTGTCCTTGGATGGCATTTTTTATGACACTGCCACCATTGCCATCTTTCGTGGTCCAAGTACATGATTCCCACACTCAGCTGAGTCACATCATCTATGATTTGATTCAATGTGAAATATTTCTCCATTTGTGCTAGCCATGTGGCTAGATGACAGCCATCAAATTTATAAAAGTCCCTCAAATTTTGATCTAGGCCTGCCATCACAAAAAAAAATTGGTGAAAATTTGAAATGGCCACAATTCCATCAATATTTCTCAAAATCCCTATTATGACCTATTTTCAGAAATGGAACAACCATTCTATATCTTCCCATGTGATAAGCATATAGATCTATGCACTGGAATTTTAGATCCATGCTACAACTGTCTTGCGATCACAAAAAATATCTGAAAAAAAAGAGTTGATTTTAAATCGGCGATATCTCCCTCATTCAGACTCCGATTCAATTGATTTTTTTTTGAAATTGGGCATTTTTTCAAAAATAATCCATATCTGCAATTAGATTCTTCAAATTTTGCACCAGAACATATAGATCTACGCCGCAAACTCGCTGGCCCAAAAAATGTCTGCAACAATACTGATTTTTAAATCTACAAGATCTCCATCATCTGGACTCTGATTCGATTGATTTTTTTTTTTAAATGGAGTATTTTTTCATTAAAAACCTAGATCTACAATTAGATTTTTCAGATTTTTCCCCAAATCATACAGATCTGATCTGTAAATTCGCTGCCTCGAAAAATGTCTGCAACACCACTGAATTTTAGATCAGGGATATCTCCTTCATCCGGACTCCGGTTTGGCCGATTGTTTTTTTGAAATTGGGTATTTTTTTCACAAAGAATATAGATCTACAATTATATTTTGCAGTTTTTTCGCCAAAACATACAGATCTGATCTGCAAAATCGCCGCCCCAGAAAGTTCCTGCAAAAAAAAAAAAAAAATTCTCCACTTTTGCCCAAGAAAGTGCTTTGATACCACTTGTTACAGATCTGATATGAAAATATAAGACAATGCAAATAAACCCAAGAAATAACAAGGTCTGAATATAGATAGAAATGATTCACTTTATTGATATCAAACCCTTAAGGTAGGGCAACACCATACATTCACTCCTTAAGGAAGGAGAACACTCCACAAGCCATCTGCCTGTTCATACAATATTCCTTGACATCCCTCAATGTGGAGTCTCTAGCCTCTATATAGGCCTCATACATACAATACCATGGGTCATTACCATGGTTCCCTCAATACCATTTATCTAATACCATGGGCTCATTGCATTATTGCTAACTACTTGTGGTCTCTTACATGATATGTGTTAACCACCTTATTTATTACTATGGTCCATTCCATCATTACATTATTCCCTTGGGTACCTCCCTTTGTACCCCATATTATCCCCCCTAGGTATACTACAAACTCACCTATTTGGATTCTTCCACAAGTTTGATTAATCCAGCAATGGAACCATTTGTTAGCTTGAGGGGTTCAGACCCAGGTTCGTAGTTAGCTATGCTAACCAGCAAAAACCTTTACCACCGGCCCTTTCGGCAACAATTTGCTCGTGCAAACTGCAGTGTCACCTGAGGCAATATTGGGGGATGTTGGAACCAAGTTTCCACATCTAGAAGGATATGGAGTGTGGACCTTAACTTATTCTGAGTTCCTTACAGATCTATTTATGCGTTATGCAATCTTACTTAATATGATACCGAATCCAATCTATTCATACAAAAAGACTCCTTCACAAATATAAAACTATATATACTATGAATAAATCAATGGATCTTAATTGTAATTAACTGTAACATCATTCATATACAAATTTGATCTTATCTTTTATTGCGCATCACAAAAGTAAACAATAATTGAAAAAAGTAAAGTACACAATGTAAGTACATAGATCTTCCTTCAAAATCTTCTTTATTATCATTATATCCTCACAGTTACAATACATTTTACCCTGCACACATAGATTCAGGGGCCTACATACACAACTGTTGACTTACCAAGGTCTTTGCACACAGCTATAGGAGTCTTCCCTTCACTTGAACAAAGAAGGATATGACAGTTTCAGACCCAAAACTATTAATCAATGTTGTCATTGATGTCAATATGGCATTGGTCGAGATGGAAAATATTATTTAGATGCCTAATGAATAACATGAAACCATAGAAGGAGATGATAAGGTTAAAGACAATAGATGCCTGGTTCCAGATGATGATGTCATAACTCTTGTTTGATAAGTATGTCATCAATTAATATGTTAAGTCACTAATGAAGAAGTCTTAAGAAGTGTCAAGTGCCTAGTATTTAGAAGCCCTTGATGATATATGGAGGACTACATTTGATGATGTCATAACCTTGATGAATGACCACAATTGATGATGGCACTCGCTGAGGTCTTGATAACATGATTGGAGATCATTTGATGGTTGGAAGACTATTTTGGAGTTCTGCTAATGATGTTGCACAATGATTGCACTAGTATATGATGACATTGTTGATGTGTCATGCTACATGGATGTTGCACTCCTACATAATGACTCTATGATCCTACGATGACATTGATAACAATGAAGAAGCTACAGTTTCCCTATTAGAAAATTATATATTACAGAGAAATGGAACACATAAAATATATTACATAAATATAAACACAAAAAACACATAAAACAAGAGAGACACAGATATATGTGGTTCACCCAATTTGGGCTATGTCCATGGTAGATAGCTAGTCCTTCTTTTTATATTATCCAGCAAACTAAAGAGATACAACCTACAACAGGTCCATTGTAATTCCCTCTTCTCTCTCACACAATCTCCTCTCTCTTTATCATTTAGAATATAGATCTACATAGATGCAATACAATTCCCTCATATATAGCGAGGGGTTGCCTTCTAGGGAAAAAACCTTAAATTAAACATAGCTTCTACCGTTAGATCTTTGCCTAATGAACGACCCAAATTGACTACAAATTACAACATGTTACAAGGCAATTTTACATCTATTTTTAGCTTCGGAGGCGCTGCCCCGGATCCCCCGCCATGGGTGGGGCTCCTGAAAATCGTTGCCACCCCCCCCGGACCCCCCTTGCAGCACAAATATTATGGGTAACGTTGCCACCACATTACAAACTAGGGTCCAATGCAATGATACCTCTGAATAAAGAAGATAATCAGGCTCCACGCCTAAAAATCTCCCACTTGGAGACTGATTATAGCAACTACACTTTGGACTTGGTTGTTTCTCATCTTCTTCATCGCACTTGAAGACCAATTGAAACTGAGCAGAATCTCAGTTTCTCCCTAGTTACAACTTTTGTTAACATATCTATAGGATTCTGGCTAGTGTGCATCCTTTCCAGCTTCAACTGTCCATCTTCCAATGTTGGCTGTATGAAATGGTATTTCAGATATATATGTTTAGTCTTGGAATGAAATGCAGAGTTCTTTTCAAGATGTATGGCACTCTGGATGTCACTGTATAACCTGCTCAACTCCTTCTTCTTACCCAATTCATCCAAAAAACTTTGTAACCAAACCATTTCTTTACTAGCCTCTGTAGCAACAACATGCTATGCTTCCATTGTTGAGAGTGCAACAACACTTTGCAGTTTTGAAACCAAACTGACAGTTGTTCCACCTATAGTAAACTCATACCCTTTTGTGCTCCTCTTGTTATCTCTATCACCCGCCATATATGCATCAACATATCCATGTAGAGTAATGTTTGAACTACCAAAGCATAATGCTTGATTTGTGGTACCCCTCAAATACCTGAGATTCCACTTCACCACCATCCAATGTTCTTTTCTTGGATTTTTCATGTACCTGCTTACAACTCCCACTGCATATGCAATATCAGACCTTGTGTAGGCAATTGCATACATTAAGGTTCCAACTTCTTATGCATATGGAAATTTAGACATATAAGCCATTTCTTCCTGAGTCTTGGGACACACCTCCTCAGTTAGTTGGAAATGGCTAGCCAACTTTTTACTAACTAGTTTTGCATTCTGCATATTAAATCTTTTCAACACCTTTTCTATGTACCTACTTTGAGACAATGTTAATTTTCGATTCTTCCTATCTCTAGTGATTCTCATACCAAGGATTTGTTTTGGAGCACCCAAATCCTTTATTGCAAATGAGTTTGCGAATTTTCTTTTGAGCACATGTATTTCCTGCATGTTAGAACCTGCAACAAGCATGTGATCTACATAAAATAACAATATAATATAGCTGCCATCATTTTTCCTTTTGAGATAAACACAATGATTAGAGTGACATCTAGTATAACCTTGTTCAGATATAAACCTGTCAAATTTTAGATACCATTGCCTTGGAGCCTGTTTTAAGCCATACAAGCTCTTCTTCAACCTTCACACTAGTTTCTCCTTCCATTTTACCTCATATCCTTGTGGTTGCTACATATATATCTCTTCCTCCAAATCCCCATGGAGAAAGGTTGTCTTTACATCTAACTGTTCAAGATGAAAATCTTTCTCTCCTACTAGACTTAAGATAGTTCTAATTGAAGTCATTTTAACAATAGGAGAAAATATCTCATCCAAGTATATACCCTTTTTTTGTGCAAACCCCTTCACCACAAGTCTATATTTATACCTTTTTCTACCTCCATCTTCTTCCTTCAACCTGTAAACCCATTTATTCTGCAATGTTGTTTTACCTACATGTAACCTAACTAAGTCCGAAGTCTAGTTATGTGCTAAGAAGTCCATCTCTTCTTTCATGGCTTTCTCCCACTTATTCCTGGTTTCTCCCTGCACTGCTTCTTCATAACATTCTGGTTCACCATAATCATTCAAAAATACATAATATAATGAAGGAGAGTATCATTCAAGGGGTATACTTATCCTGGTACATCTTCTAACACCACTTTCAGGTATTTGAGGTGCTTGTTTCTGTTGTTGTTGTTGTTGTTGTTTTGGCGGTTGATCATTATGATTTTCATGCACCTTCACTTTTTCTGTGATGTCATCAAGAACTGTGTATTCTATGTTTTCTTTTTCCTGTTTATTTTTCTGCATCCAATCCTTATACAAAATCTTTTCATTGAATATGGCATCTCTGCTCCTAATGATTTTGTGTTTTTCATAATCATAAAAGCGATAACCAAAATCTTACCATATCCAATAAAGGTACATTTCTTTGATTTTTCCTCAAGCTTTGTTCTATTTTCTCTATTAATGTGGACAAAGGCTTCATAACCAAAAGTCTTTAAAAATGAGTAGTTTACCTTTTTACCTGTTGTTGGGTAGCGGAGGTTCCGCGTAACGGTTTTGGGACAAAAAGCCTAGAGATTAGGATTAAATTATTGTAAAAACCCCGAAGTATGCGGAACACGAAATATAAAAGGTAGAGTCAAAGGGTTGTCCACCCAAGAAATAATGTAAAATAATAGGAAGTAAGTCGGTCCGCGGACCATAGATAGGTATAAATAGAGCATGGCTCTATGGGGGGGAAAGCAGCTCTCTTTTGAGTATGATTTTAGAATTGAATAAGTAATAGGTGATTGAGGAGAGCATTCTAAAAGCATTTGTCTGAGTCGAGGGTTGGGGTAGAGGAAAGAGGCTCTACAGCTATGTGCGCAGAGGCCTGAAAGAGTCCGCAGTTGTGTACACGGACCCCTGCAGCTGAGTGCAGAGGGAAGATCTGGATGTAGTGGTGATAAAGTGGAAATAAAGATAAGTTTCTTCTGAATTTTTGTGGTAAATCTAAATTATCACGAATCTGCTTTGTATGGTTAATAAGACTGTTTTGATTTATGTGCATTACTGAATACTTGTGAATCTGGGCTTGATATTAATATGTGAACTGGATAACTGTGATAAATTTTTGCTTAAAGACCTCTCTAAGTAGATCTGAATTACAATACTTAATCCCATAAATTAGATCAGTAATCAGCGCGGTAAGAGAAAGCTAAGGTTATCATAAGTCTGGATCTGTGCGGATCTAGCACAATGCAAGGCTACAGGACGACACGTGAACCCCCCAGACCACATCTAGACATCCCAAGGGTGTGGAAACCTGGTTCCAGCACCCTCCCTTGCTACCTCAGGTGAGACCTCAGTCTGCACTTCGCGGGCTGTTGCCAAAAGGACCGGTAGCTGCGGGATTTGCTTGGCTAAATAATTCTTCCAAACCTGGGTCAGGCCCATATAAGCCAACAAATAGATCTGTTGCCAAGACCAGGATCTACCTAAGGGGTGTCTGGTGTGGAACGCGGAGAGAAAAAATTTGAAGGATCAAATGGATCAGGGATGGTAATAGATCAAGGTTAACTATGGCAAGCGCGATTCAGTTGCCGGTATTCAAGGGAGAAGGAGGCGAAGACCCGGAGAAATTCTAGTTTGTGCTAACATCAATATGGAATGCGTATCAAAGCACGGATGACAATATCAAGAAAGCTACCTTAGTCAGCTCACTGCAGGACCGAGCGCTAACATGTTACATGAAGTATTCAAGCAGTAACCCAATGGCAGGGGTAGCGGAAATCCAGACCGAATTAAAACAGGAATTTAGCTGGCCGAAGTCAGGAAAACAATTGGTCATAGGCTTCAAAGAGATTGTAATGATGCCGAGGGAAACTCCATGTGATTTGGATCAGAGGTTGAAAAGTGCTATCCGCGAGGCCAACATGGCACTGACAAATGAGCAACACTGTGCTTGGTTCGTCGCATCATTAACACCATATCTAAAGTCGGCTCTATTACAAAAAATATCTCAACCCAAGCTAAAGAGCTGGAGGTAGCAATGTGGCTGCACAAAACCCTGATACTAGACCCGGGGTTGGGAGTTCAGTAAATTCAAGTGCAAGTCCAAAATTTGTGCTTGGAAATGTAGAAGTTAAAACAAGAAAAAACACCATGCTCAGAAGTCCGGGAGGAAGTATGGTGTGTAAGGTGTAAGAGCTAGGGACACAATAAATATCATTGTTCGGTCTCGGCGAATTTTGTGGTGACAGGGGGACCGACACCATTGCGACCAGAGGCACGGGTAGGGCCGAGCACAACCACCCCACTCTGGTGCACAATCTGTCAGGTGGGAGAAAAGCACAACACTGATAACTCTCATCTATTACCAAAATACAACCAGACCCCCTAGCATCTCTTTTGCAGCTTCTGTAGATCAATGGGCCACAAAGAAAGGGATTGTCATAGCTATCAAATGTTGATGGTTCATTCATCTACCTGTAGAATGCAGACAGAGGCGCGAAGTCAATATCCAGTTGCGGCAATTACGTGCAGTGAGTTCCAAGGGCGCGGTCGAGGACGGGGCAGAATCAGACCAAGAATGGGTCGCGAGCAGCTAATTTGTTACAACTATGGAGGACCAGGACATTACGCATGAGATTGTACCAACCCAACTAGAATTGCATGCAGTTATTGTGAGAAATTCGATCATGAGCTGCTAGACTGTCCTTCGCTGATAACGCAGATTCAGGAAAAGAAGGCACTGCAACCAACAACGACCCAGAATGTGCAAATGATGAGGTCTAAGCCCCGCGAGGAAGATCCCAAAATCAACATGGTATGGAGAAGTGGCACAACTATAGGAACGGATAAGAGGGGCTTGAGTATGGACGACGCAAGGGTGGGTAAGGAGACATATCTGGAAGCTCGGGAGAGCTTCGCGGAAGTCTCTACTCCAAATAGTAAGGATCAACCTGAACCGGTCAGGATCCCTATATGATAACTACCTTTTTAGAGACATGTATAAAGTTGCTTCGTGACAACAGGGTTGTTAGAGGCTTACAGGAACTGATAAATAGATGTGTAGGAAGGAATGAGCCTCGTGTAGTTCAAAAGCTAGGAATACATGCATCACGGACCGGGAGGGAAATGCGACTAACTGCGCAAATTGGTGATTATGAGATGGATCATGTCATTCTGGATCTAGATTTAGATGCCAACATACTGCCTAAACAGACTTGGGAGCACATGGGTAAGCCTACACTACAATGATTCCCCATCCAACTATGGATGGTAAATCAGCAAAATGTGCTACCTATGGGAAGGCTGCAAGGAGTTACGGTAGACCTTGACGGTGCAAGTACTCAGACGGACTTTGAAGTTATTGAGCTCATGGATGAAAGTACGCCCTATCCGACATTGTTAGGAATAGATTAGGCTACCGACATGAATGGGGTTATTAACCTAAAGAAGCAGACAATGGTATTTGAAACAAAGTCACTTTGTGTAGTCATTCTGTTAGATCCAACTGAAGGACCCCGCTATTTGGAACCTGTGTGCAATGGCGAAAGCAAAAATGACGCAGATTGTAGCTACAGAATGACTGCACAAAGGTGAGCATGGGTCAATGCAATGGAGGATAGCAGAACCCCACGAGGCTATGAAGTATCCTGCACTTCCGATTCAGATGAGGAAGACGAGCAGTGGCGCACTAGGTCGAGCAGAGTAACCACATTACATTGTAACATGATGATGAATTTTTTGTACTGCGTAAAATCCCAGGATCAAGAATTGTTGACATATGATGGGCTAACAATCATAAATGAATTCCTAACCAAGTTTGAAATTGCAGTACCATAGCACCAACGGTTTGATCCAATGAGGTGGGCGTTGCGCGCAATGCCTGCCCGATGGTGGGGAACACATGAAGCGACTTTCGAGGATTGGCGCGCCTGCAGGCAAATGATGAAGATTAGATTTGGGAAGCCAGAAGTACACATAATAGAGAAATATGATGGACATGATGACCCGCACATGCACCTTACCAGATGGACCAAAGCCTACGGAGAGGAACCTCAGCCAGAATGGGTGCACTTATTCTATCACACCCTAGATGTCATTTCTAGAAACTGGTATACTAAAGCAGAGCTCCAACACGACACAAGTGAGTGGGATATCTTGCACGAAGGGTTCTTAAGAGACATTCCTCTTTTAAGATCAATGGATGGACCCTGTAGATGAAGCGCTCCAGCTAGTAAAGGCCGCCATTTTCAAGATGCCAATATAACTAAAAGAACTTGTGCAGCCCGACTAGTCGAAGCAGCTGAGCTAGGCCCTTGCATGCTATAATGTACAGGTACAAAATGATGAGGATGATCTGCGAAATGTTAATATGCCGGAATCAAAGGGAAGCCATGAGGTGCGTGGACCCGAAATTGAAGATCGTGATATTATGGCACTCTTGAAAACAAAACAAGTCAATATAGGAACAAAAGAAGAGCCGAACTATGCAATGCTCGGGGACTATTGGGACAACGTTGCAGTAGAAAAGGTCGTCGAATTTCTCCGCGAATATCGAGACTTGTTTCCAACAAAGATCACGTAGCTCAAAGGGATCCTAGGGGACTTGGGAGTGATGAAGATAACATTAAAGCCAGACGCGAAACCAGTTAAGCAACGACCCTACCGATTGAATCCAAAAATATAAAGCAAAGGTCTATGAAGAACTGGAAAAGATGCTGGCAGCAGGAATCATTGAGCCTATCGAGGAGTTCGATTGGGTAAGTCTAATAGTTGTGCAAGAAAAGAAACAAAAGGGAGAGATTCAGATCTGTGTGGATCTCAAGAAGCTCAATGATGCCTGTGTGAATGACCCATTTCCAACACCGTTTACAGATGAGGTACTAGAAAATGTTGGCGGGGCAGGAAGCCTACTCGTTCATGGATAGGTTCTCAGGATACTGCCAGATCAAGATTGCACCAGAACACAGGAGTAAAACGATGTTCGACACCGAATGGGGTTGCTTTCAGTCCATGGTGATGCCCTTTGGTCTGAAGAACGCGTCGGCGATATTTTCACGAAAAGTGGTAGCAGCATTCAAAGAATTTATACACAAGTTCTTAGAGGTCTATCTGGACGATTGGACCGTGGTTGGACTAGTTAAGAAGCATGTAGTGAGCTTACGGTTAATGCTGGATACTTGTTGCCGACACCAGATTGCTTAATCTCAAGAAGTATACTTTCCTTGTCCTGTTCAAGAACCTGTTGGGCCATGTGGTTTTTAAGCAAGGCTTGATGGTGGATCCAGCAAAGATCACCGTCATACTCAATCTGCAAGTGCCGCGGAGTGTCAAACAATTACGCACCACTCTAGGTCACATGGGCTACTATCGGAAGTTCATCAAAAGTTACACCCAGATCACGGCTCCGATGGAACAATTGCTGAAGAAGGATGCTACTTATTGCTGGAATGAAGAATGCAACAAAAGCCTGGTGACGCTTAAGGATAAGATGGCTTCAGCCCCTATATTGGTCTTTCCGAAATGGGACGTCGAGTTTCATGTGCATGTTGATGCGTCATGTATCACGCCGGGGGCGGTACTTACTCAACCAGGAGCGGAGGGACTGGACAAGCCGATTGCGTTCGCAAGTTGCCGGATGTCAAAAGTTGAAAAAAATTACTCCACCACTGAGCGTGAGGGATTAGCAATGGTATACGTGCTTCAAAAATTATGCCACTATTTGTTTGGAGGCCACTTTAAGATGTATACCGATCACTCGACATTAAAATACCTAGTGAACAAGCCTGTGTTGGGGGGGCACATTTGTCGATGGTTGCTCTTATTTCAGGAATATGACTTTGAGGTCATCGTCAAGCCAGGACGCCTCAACGTAGGCCTAGATCACCTATCCCGAATTGAGACCGGCGAAGAACCCACAAATCTAGAGGACAGACTCTTGGATGCACAACTATATGCGATACATGTCACGGATGGCCATTTTGAGGATATCATCCATTTCTTAACTATAGGAACCGCACCACAGGGATATTATGTTTAGCAAAAGAAAGAATTAGTGATACGTACCGCAGACTTCACTGTGATTGTAGGACATCTATACAAAATGGGCAACGATGAGATATTGCGTCGGTATGTCCTGAAGTTCGAGCGCGGACAGATCTTGGAAAAAGCACATGCAAGGGTTTCTAGCGGACATCATGCGGGTCATGCCACAATGTAGAAGATTCTTCGTGCAGGATTATGGTGGCCCACTTTGCATCAAGATTCGAAAGCTCATTGATGGGCTTGCGATGTATGTCAACGGATGAGAAAACCCTCGTGGAGGGATGAAATGCTGCTCCAGCCACAGATGACGCTATAGCCATTCGAGAAGTGGGAAATCGAATTCATGGGGCCCATCGAACCACGAGGGAAGACAGGTGCACACTATATCATCACCGCAACCAAATATTTGACCCGATGGGCGGAGGCACGGCTGGTTAAGGACTGCACGGCTACGATAGCTGCAAAGTTGTTGTTCGAAAATGTACTCACAAGTTTTGGATGTCCCAAAATTCTCATGAGCGATCAGGGAACGCATTTCTTGAATGAAACAATTAGCGTGCTCACAGAGGAATTCGATATTTATCACCAATAGAGTACGCCATACCACCCGCAAGTAAATGGGACTATGGAAGCATTCAACAAAAGCTTGGAGACCGCATTGACCAAGGTCTATAACGCACAGTCCAATGACTGGGACTTGCGCATCCCTACTATGTTATGGGCATACTGAACTACATGCAAGAAGTTGACAAGCCAGACACCATTTCGGTTAGTCTATGGCAAAGAGATCATTATGCCTATGGAATATATTGTGCCTAGTCTGTAGATCGCGGCAATCACAGGTGTGGTAGACCGCGGGGCTTTGGAGGAACGGCTTGTGCAACTAGAGGAACTGGAAGAGGAACGGTTGTTTGGCTACATTCCATCAACAAGTACAGAAACATCGCGATAAATCATGGCATGATCACCATATCAAAGTGTGCACGTTCAAGGAGAATGATTTATTGCTACTATACGATAGTAAATTTGAAAAATTCCCTGGCAAACTCCGAATGCATTGGTTGGTACCCTATGTGATCAAGGAAGTTACCGATGGGGGCGCAGTTCAGCTAGCTAAACTTAATGGAAACCCCTTCTCGGCCCGAGTGAATGGCAGTCGCCTGAAGCTCTACACAGGCGAGTTGGCCGCCTGACTAACTGTTCGAGGAACAGTCTCACCACTCCAACCAGTTGAAAGAAAGCGCGGGACGGTAAAGTATTCTGGAGGAAGGCGCGAGTACCAGGCTACGCATCAAGCTAGATTAGCGATAAGTTCGTGGTCGCGTGATTAGAAGTGTGCCGTTGCGTGGCTATGAAGAAAGGTGACCGTATCTGTCACTATTCATGACATGATGTCTGCATTATGGCAAAAGGGAGCAGGTGGCGGGCAATTAAGAATGGAAGTATGAGTCAGATATGGCACGAGTCACCATAGATTTTACACAAAGATGCTAGAACATGCGGGAATCAGTGAATTTGAAATTTTCATGGCTTATAAATCACCGAGGGGCATCCACTAGGTGACATACACTCCTGGAAAACATATACTGGGTATCGATATGGGGTTGTTCATTCTCACTGCACAAGGAGTATGCCCGAGGGTGGTGATATGGCCGCTGAAGAAGCAGGACTCTCTAAGGAGTATTCTATTGACGGTTGTGGGCATCCTCCAGATGACAGCATCAACGGTAGGGGATGTACTGGAAAAGGGGAGACACGAAGCAGAATTGGTCCGGATGCCGTCACCCCACCTGGGGGTTAGCTGGAAATCTACAACAGAAAAGAGAAAGGACCGATAGATGGAGACCACGGGTAGATATGCAGATAATAAGTCGGCTCTGTTGTCTCTTCAAAATTGGGATCTTCTGGACAGCAGCAAGGGTCTTGCAAAATTGAAATAAAGGCTGCAGCAGACAGTGCGAAGAGAAGATACGAAGGTCGGAAGTGACTGCGGTGGTACCAAGGGGTCCTGTATGTGGCTTCCCCGCTCATGCTAAAATCTTATAAGGGCATCTTTTGTGTTAACTGAGAAGAGTAGAATGAGCATTATCGGTTGCAGGAAGTGGGAGAAACAATAAAGCTGAAGCTGGACGAATCACTGCAGGAGACAACAAAGGAGCAGTAGGACGATGAGCGTCACTCAAAGGGAGGCAAACCACGAAGCCAAGGTAGAGCGTCGCGCCATGCCGGTGAGTGACTCAGGACGAGTCACGATGATTGTGTTGGGGGACTGTTGGGTAGCGTAGGTTCTGCGTAACGGTTTTGGGACAGAAAGCCTAGAAATTAGGATTAAATTATTGTAAAAACTCTGAAGTATGCAGAGCGCGAAATGTAAAAGGTCAAGTCAAAGGGTTGTCTGGCCAAGAAATAACGTAAAATAATAGGAAGTAAGTCAGTTTTCGGACCATAGATAGGTATAAATAACGCGCGACTCTAGAGGAAAGAGGCTCTGAAGCTGTGTGTGCAAAGGCCTGAAAGAGTCCACAGCTGTGTACGTAGACCCCTGCAGCTGAGTGTGCAGGGCAGATCTGGATGTAGTGGTGATAAAGTGGAAATAAAGATAAGTTTCTTCTGAATTTTTGTGGTAAATCTGAATTATCACGAATCTTCTTTGTATGGTTAATAAGACTGTTTTGATTTATGCGCATTACTAAATACTTGTGAATCTAGGCTTGATCTTAATATGTGAATTGGATAACTATGATAAATGTTTTCTTAAAGACCTCTCTAAGTAGATCTGAATTACAATACTTAATCCCATAAATTAGATCAGTAATCAGCGTGGTAAGAGAGAGCGAAGGTTCTCATAAGTTTGGATCTGCACGGATCTAGCGCAGTGCAACGATGCAGGATGGCGGGTGAACCCCCCAGACCACATCTAGACATCTCAAGGGTGTGGAAACCTGGTTCCAGCATCCTCCCTTGCTACCTCAGGTGAGACCTCAGTCCACGCTTCGCGAGCTATTGCTAAAAGGGCTGGTAGCTGCAGGATTTGCTTAGCTAAATAATTCTTCTGAACCTGGGTCAGGCCAATATAAACCAACACCTGTCCATGCCTCCTCTAGAATACCACCATCCAAGGAACTTGAAGGGCCTCTGTTTATTAGATAAACAACAATATCTACAACATCTGCCCAAAATTGTAAAGGCAATCTTGCATGCAATCTCATGCACCTTGCACGCTCCATGATTGTTCTGTTCATCCTTTCTGACACACCATTTTCTTGTGGAGTTCCTAGAACTGTCTTCTCTCTATGAATTCTATTCTCTGAATAGTACCTATCAAACTCTTTGATCCAATATTCACCTCCATTGTCTGATCTGAGACAATTCAACCTTTTTCCTGTCTCATTTTCAACCAAAGCTTTCCATTTCTTGAAAGTATCAAATACATCAGATTTATTTCAAATACAATAAATCTAGGTTTTTCTGGTTGCATCATCAATAAAACTAACATAATAATGAGAGCAACCGAGAGATGATTCCTGAGTAGGTCCCCATAAATCTGTATGCACAAGCTCTAATTTTTCGCTCTTCTTTTCTTTCCCAACTCTAAGGAATCTGACTCTCTTTTGTTTTCCATAAACACAATTTTCACAAAAGTTTAAATCAACATGCTTCAAACCTGGCAAAAAATTTCTTGAGTAAATAATTTGCATCCCCTTATCACTCATGTGCCCAAGCCTACGATGCCACAATGTTGTATCTACTCCTGTAGAGGTTAAAGCATTAACAAAATTATAAATACCATTGCATAAATACAATGTACCAACCTTCTCTCATTGTTCTATTACCAGGGCTCCTTTAGTGACCTTCCAGGTTTTATCTATAAAAGTTGTTACACAACCTTCACCTCCCAACTGCCCTGTTGAAATCATATTTTTCTTAAGATTTGGAGCATGCCTTACCTCCTTCAATAGACATTGATTTCCATTCTATTGTTTTATGAAAACTGTACCCGTTCCAATGATTTTACAGGGTTTATCATCACCCAATCGAACCTGTCAAAAATCTCCTTGAACATAATCATGAAAATGTTTCCTATCAGGTGTGGTGTGGAATGGGGCACCTGAATCTACCACCTAGGCATCAATAATATTTTCTAATGAAATAATCAAATCATCTTGCAACACATCACCTGTCACATTGACTTCATGATTGTTTTCTTGATGTGTGTCTCCTTCTTTTCCCTTCCGAGACTTGTAGTATTTCTTCAGGTACCCTTTCTTCCCACATTTCCAGCACACTATCCCTGATTTGGACTTGGATTTGCCTTTCCTTGACTTACTGCAATATCCTGAGATCTTTCCTCTTTCCATTTTCCCTCCCCTAGTCTCTGTAGTCAAAGCATTACCTGATGTCTCACCGGAGCTTTTCCGTCGCATTTCCTCACTAAGGATTGCACCGACAACATCATCAAACTTTAAAGTACTAGATCCAAAGACAGAGTTACTAATAGCCATAAATAAACCATTCCAACTTTCTGGAAATGAGCACAGAAATAACAAATCCCTAACTTCATCATCAAAAGTTACCCCTACAGAACTTAACTGACTGGTAACTGTATTAAATTCATTTAAATGATTACCAGCATATCCACTATTGGGCATGGAATCCCCCCACAACATGTTTTGGGGCTTAAAGCCCAAGTTTTGGTCAAAGGTTTTGTAAGACTCCATGAACTGTGAGCGCGGAGTGTAAAGTATAGGTTAAGTCATAGGGTTGTCCGCCCTAAAATATTGTAATGTAATGTAAAGTCATGTCGGCCTACCCATGGTTTGCGGACCATGGGATTGTATAAATAAGAGCGAGGCTCTAGGTGTAAAGATAGCGAAGGAATAAGAGAAAAATAATACGAATGGTTTGAGCTTAGAGTAGGATTCTAAGTGTATTGGGTTGTAATAGTAGGAAGAGGCTCTGCAGCTGAGTGCGCAGAGGCCTAGTAGAGTCTGCAGTTGAGTGCATGGACCCCTGCAGCTGGGTGCACAGGGCAATGTCGAGTCTATAATCTGGATTGAAGATTAATAAAGAGAAGTTGATTCCTATTTCTATGTACCTGTTGTGCATTGCCTTCTTTGCGTTTATATTGTTTTAGTTATCACGCGTACTGATATGATTGTTGAATATGTTGTAATAATCATTAGTCTTACATAAAAAAAATTAAGTAATCAGATAATAACATATTAAATAGCAAGGGACTTGGGTATTATATGGGTTATGCCTCGAGTAGGGTTGTGCAGAAGCAGCATCACAAGATGCCAAGGGATAGTAAGTGCGTGTAGCAACAAGTCTAATCGCGGACCTCCAGAAGCTCATCAGACATAGCCAGGGTGTGGAAACCTGGTTCTAGTGATCTCCCATACTACTTTGGGTGAGACCTCAATCCGCATTCCACGGACTGTTGCCGAAAGGGCCAGTAGTATTGGGATTTGCTTGGCTAAATCACCTCTGAACTTGGGTCAGGCCCATACAAGCCAACAAATGGTTTTGTTGTTGGGACTGGGATCTACATAAAAGATGTCTAATGTCATGCCACTAGAATCCAACAAAGAAAGAAATTGAAGAGTGGTTGGATAAGAAGATTCACAAGTTCATGGCATAGGAAAACCAAAATCCATGAGTATCTAAGGAACAGTGGTTAGAGCGCTACTTGTATATGGAAGTTCACGAAATTTTCCTTGCATCCTTTCCTTCTGAGCTGTATGAGTGGATCACAAAGTTAGCAGACAACCAGGGAAGGTGTAGGCTCGACAAACCAATAGTGTGGACTCCGGAATTAGTGTGCAGACTAGAAGTGTCAGGAGATATGATAGCATGAGATGTGGACCATTGGCTCGACTGAATAATACGAGGATTTATCACTGATTTTGCGGTAGACACGACCGTCAGCTATAGTGAGGCTAAGCGAAGTTTTCTCAAGGGAACGTGAGGTAAGTATATTAAATCTTTGAACAATTGGATTAAGATGCTATTGTGTGAAAAGCGAGTTCTATGAATAAGTTGATGTTTGGGACTACATGAAGTGGGAAGATCTACAGAAGTGGAAGTAATGAAGAGTTGGAAACCAGTCCCTTAATTTCACCCTCACGGGAAAGTGAGGAAGAGCTCATGAAAGTTTCTCAGAGAAGAGTAGTTAGTCTGATAAGGCAGCGCATTCCATGTTTACCACCTCCACCCACAGTGTCACGCGTCTCACCCTCCTCACCCACATCTCCACCCACCCCACCTTTGCCACCACCACAGTTCATTATGGCGAGTGTGATCAAACTACCGGTATTCATAGGAGTGGGGAATGAAGATCCGGACCAATTCTGGTTTGTGGTAAGAGCAGTATGGGAAGAACAAGGCGTCATGGATGATAATATAAAAAATGCTACGCTGGTGAGCGTGTTTCAAGATCATGCATTAACATGGTATATCAAGCATTCTAAGGACCACCCAAATGCAGGAACCATAGAGATCCAGGCCACGCTGAACAGGGAATTTAACAAGCCAAAATCAAAAACACAATCAATCATCGGGTTTAAGGAGATCGCAATGCTCCTGGGCAAGAACCCCTGGGACCTGGACCAAAGGTTGAAGAGTACGATCCGTGAAGCAAATATGATGTTAACAGATGCACAGCATTGCTTATGGTTTGTTGCCTCACTTATGCCACACTTAAGGACACCGTTGTCACAACAAAAGCTTTCCACCCAGGCTGAAGCATTAGAGATGGCAATGAGATTACATGAGACCCCTATATAAGACCCTGGGTTGGGAGTCCAAAAACTCCATGTGCAACTACAGAATCTGTGTCTGGAAATGCAAAGTTTGAAATAGGATATGACACCTCAGACGGAGGTGCGCGAGGAAGTATGCTGCATAAAATGCAAAGGCCAAGGGCACGACAAGGACCATTGTCTAGTGTTCACAAACTACTTGGTAGGAGGAGGGATGATGCTATTAAGACCAGAGGCATAGGCAGGGCCGAGCATGGCATTTGCATTATGGTGCACGATCTACCAGATAGGAAGAAAACACAATACCGACAATTGTCATCTGTTGCAGAAGTATACACAAATGTCCCAACAATTGTTTTGTAATTTTTGTAGGTCGATAGGCCATGATGAGCACACCTACTGAAGCTATGAACTAAGGATGGATCAGACTCCTACCTACAGGGTGCAAACCGAAACGCGAGTCCTTGACCATAATGTAGGAATGGCATGTGCTGGATTTGAGGGGCGCAGTCGAGGTCGAGGTGGAATGGGACTAGGAAGGGGTCGCCAACAACTAATTTGTTACAATTGCGGAGGGCTAGGGAACTATGCCCTCGATTGTACAAACCCGACAAGGAAATCATGTTGGTACTGTACATAGTTTGATCATGAGGCAGAAGACTGCCCTTCGCTGATAGCGAGGATGTGAAAAAAGGGGGTACTCCAGCCCCTCTGACTCAGAATTTACAGATGATGAGATCTAAGCCACGTGAAGAAGACCCAAATGTAAACATGATGCTCATGAGCGGTATGAACACAAGAGATGATAAGGGGAAGCAGCCAGAAGAAAGTGCGTGGGTTCACAAGACTCCTACAAAGGAACCCGAATTTGATTTAGAACGCGTGAAAGAGACATTCATGGAAGCTAAGAAGAGCTTCACGGAGGCCTCCACTTCAAGTAGTAAGGATCAACTAGAACCGTGGATGGATCCTTCAATTCTCACTACCTTTCTGGAGACATGCATGAAGTTGTTGCATGACAACAAGGCAGTCAAAGGACTACAGGAACTTATCACTAGGTGCACAAGTCCAGGAGAATCGCGCGTGGTCCGGAAACTGGGAAAGCACACATTGTTCACAGGAAGGGAAATGAGGTTGACTGCGCAAATCGGCGAGTATGAAATGGCTCAAGTAATCCTCGATCTGGGTTCGGACGTGAATGTACTACCAAAGAAAACATGGGAATGAATGGGTAGACCCACGCTACAATGGCCCTCGATTCAGTTACGAATGGCAAACCACTAGAAGATTTTACCCATGGGAAGATTGCAAGGGGTAAAGGTAGATATTGATGGTGCGAGCGTGTCGGCAGATTTTGAAGTGATAGAGATTGTCGATGACATTAATCCCTATCCCGCGCTACAAGTAATAGACTGGGCTACCGATATGAATGGAGTCATAAATCTGAAGAATCACAAAATGATCTTTGAGAAAAAGTCACTGCACGTGGTAGTACACTAGATCCAACCGAAGGGGCGAGATACACTAAACCAGTGCGCAAGGACGATAGTGATGACTATCTCAATTGTATTTACAAAAATAATTGTGCGAGAAGAAGATTGGGTGAATCCGACTGTAGATGGAAGGATTTCATTGGAGTGTGAAATCTCCTGTACTTCGAATTCGGATGAAGAGATAGAGCGATGGCAGAATCGGTTGCACGAAGTAACAACGCTGAATTGCAACATGATGACTAGATCACTGCAATGCATGACAACAGAGGTAAGGGAGCTACTGACATATGATGGATTGTCAGCAGTGGATGAATTCCTAAACAAATTTGAAGGTGCAGTACCAGAACAGTAGCGGTTTGATGCGCTGAAGTGGGCACTGCGCGCAACACCCTCACGATGGTGGGGTACGCATCAAGGAAATCTTGAGGATTGGTGTGGCTGCAGAAGAATGATTTGCCTACATTTTGGAAAACCCCAGCTCTGAACGAAAGCCAATCAGTAAGGGCGGAATAGCTTATGCGTCCACCTTTCCCGATGGGTATAGAAATATGTTGTACAGTCCGCACAAGCGCACACCACCCCCAGCCTAGAGAATCGGAACAAACCATGACAGCAGGAAAGGTGAGGCGCGCTACCAATTCTCCATGACAAAGTATTCGATAGGGTGTGTGGAGTACTAAACAAGGTTCACCGGGCGAGACGAAATGATTGGGACCTGCACGTACCAGTAGTTCGATGGGCCTATAGGACCATGTGCAAAACCCTGAATGCGGACATGACTCCAAAGGTACAGAACAGAGTGGAAATCGTAATTTTAGAAGAGAATAAAAAAGGAATCTGCACGTAATGGCTCCCGTAGTTGTGGCAATGTGTGATGACCAGGAGGAAGAAATCACAGATCTACGCGAGGTCGAACATATAAGGATTCAGGAAGCCATCTAACGAGGGAACCTTAGACTTGGCAAACTTGAAAAAGATTGGGTACAATTGAGGAAGAAAATCATTTGGATGGACGCGGAAATAAACAGGCTGGAAAATGAGATCATGCAAGCATGTCTCGTCGATAAACCAAGGATGACAAAGCAAGATACAAATGATCATACCACTACATTAGAATAATGTCGCTGAGAGTTTATGACTCTGCTGCAATGGCAACCACTGCACCTCACCAAATGTAGTAACTAGGGGAGAGCATCACATGCAGTAGAATGCGCAGCGCCGACGGTCATGCAGGTAATTGAGGAGGTTTTGTGAACTGTACTATAAGGCGAGTTAAAGTCTCACACAGGTGGTGCGACCACCTGACTAGCCATAGGGAGCACAGTCTCAACGCTCTCGACGGTTGAAAAAGAGTGCGGGACTCTAAAAGAGTCTATTTGGGGGCTGCACGATGAGGGATATGCGCGTAGAATTAGCATGACACAATGTTCACACCCTCACACGGGAGGTTGCGCTGCCGCGCAGGTAGGCTAGGAAGTAACCATTGGTGTCACTGTTCATGATGAGAGGTCCAATTTAAGGCAAAAGGGAGTGGGTAGCGGGCATTTAAGACACAAATTAAGGGCGAGATTTGGGGCAATCTGCCACCAAGAAAGCATTGATGGCCCAAAATTTGGGGGAATAGTCGAATTCGAATTCAAAAGGCACTATAAAAATCCAGGGTCTAACCACGAGACAACACTTATTCATTTGATATTTGAGCAATTGATCAGAGCAAAGAGTGTTGAGTGCCAAACGTGATTTGAGCCCCAAAGTTTGTGAACGACCACAGACAGCTCAAACAAGATGACGGCTACCAGGAGAGGTTTGGGCTCGGTAGAAGAAACCACCGACGACGCCACGCAGAACCCCACGATACATGATGTTCCCGGATACACTGGGGTCACACCAGAAATCCCGAAATCGCCCTGGACACTGAGGCCCAAGAAGGATAAGCAGGCGACGGGACCAATTCGCATGTCCCCAAGGAATCTGCGGTTCGATAGACTTTCAATGGAAGAAAAGGGGAAGGCTATCACCATTGAGACAGGTGATGAGGAGGAGGGCCTATAGGCTGTCATCAATGAGATAGAGGTAGTAGAATACATGTAAGAGGACATCCACCGGGTGTGCGCTATAGTGAAATTGCTCGAGTACATCCCTCTACGAAAAGGGAAAGCCAAGATAACCAAGGACTTCGATGCCACTAAGAGCGCACTGCAAACCCCGCTCCTCCTCGAAGGAATTGTGTTTAAGGGCTCACACCTGGGTCACATACCCACAATGAAGTTTGAAGATTGGGACCTCACTGACAGTGAAAATTTCCCACACTTGGAGACAGAGAGCCTCATGAAGTAGAGCACGGAGGGGTCAGTCACAACACTAGAGCCACAGAAATGGTTGCGCAGTGTGGAGAAGGCCAGATTACTTCATCTGTTGTGGATTCCACACTTTTTTCATGCGTCTATCACTATTTTCGTCTTCAAGCAACTACTTTTCTGGTGCACGATGCATACTTATGTCTAGAGGAGCCTATTCCCATCACACTGGATCTCATCCATAGGATTTCCTAGAAGGACCCCATAGCGATAGCAGGAAAAAGTGGAGATTTAGCACTCGCAGAGGCCATGAAGAAAAAATACAAACTGGAGAAGAAAAAGAGGGGTTACACAATCACCAAAATTAAAGATAAAGAAGTGCGCATAGCCACCGAACTCCTAGCCGGGAAGGTAATGAGAAAATACCACGGAGATGAGGTATCAACGCAGGTAGTTGTGCTAGTAGAAAAATGCGCGGAGGGGGTCCAATTCAACTGGGACGAGTTCCTCTACAATGAGTTCCTGACTAACTGCAAGGAAGCCCAGGATCAGGGCAAGACCTTCCACTACGCATGGTTGCTCTTGTCTATTTTACTGGTAACGGGGGAACTACCCAAGGACAGCGAGTTCCCTAGTATTGAACAAGACATACGAGAGGACGTAAAGTACGCGTCGCTCTGGGCCACCAAGGACACCAAGTGATTCGTGAGACCAAGATCTTCTGGGTGCTCATGGAGGCGAGCATCTAGAAGTGGATCAACAGATGACCGTGCCTGTCCCCCACAGTGTACAATAGTCTGTGGAGCTTTGCAGACTTCAAGGCAGACATGCATAATGTGTACATCAATGCACGTAAGGACCCGACACAGCAATGGACCAAGCTCCCCTTCATCGTTATTAATGATGCGATATTTTCAGTGATAGAATCATGGCCCCCCAAGTGGTATTCCCTAGATTTGGCAGAGATGGATAGAACAGCAGCACATAAGTAGAAGGATGCAACCAATTTGTGTGTCACGAAGTTGGCCCAGCAAAGGCGCAATGAACAAGTGGTCGCGGAGGTAAGGGCTGTCTGTGAGGCAACGAAGGCAGCCGTAGAGCAGGCAAAGGCCACTGTAGAAGTAGTAACAATGTAGGCAACAGGGGCCACCACAACGAAGGACGAGGAGGGCCAGAACTTGTCTACAGGATAGGGAGCACTGGACACAGAAGAAGGCGTGCGCCGGGCACAACATCCACCCAGCTAAAAAGGTTGCGCATCAGGAAGAGATCGAGTCCATGAAAGAAGGTCAAGGCATCCAAATTGGCCATCGAACTAATCACAATAACAGAAGGCGACCTCTACGACATTGATGACACAGTTCGCGAGGTCACCAAGGAATCGCTCCAAGAAGACATGTCAGAGCAGCAAATTGTGTTGGGGACCCTAAGGACGTAGCTACAGAAACTATAGGTGTGGCCCCCACATGAAGGAACAGTAGCCACCTACAGCGCCACATGCACATCAGTAGCGAAACATATACTACACACAAAGATGGCCAATACCATAGTGCTATCAGAAGGAGCACTAATAGCAGAGAAAGAGGACGACAGAGCCGCGGTGGGCAAGATTAAGGGCTTGGCCTGAATTTGGTTGCCCTTCCGTGAGATACATTGTATCAGCTTCAGGATGGCATCACAACAGATCTTTGCACCAGGGAGGACAGCGCGATCCAGGTAATGAGTGAGTAGAAGATCAACATCGAACAACTCAGCCTGCAGTGGGATGAACTGGTGTCACAGAATCAGAAGATCGTGAAGACAATGGATGAAGCATGCCGGCGAGTCCCAGATTTGTCCATTGCCACAGACCTACCAACAGAGATGCAGATACACTGTCTGGCAAGTGGAGTCTGAAGCGCGCGTGAGGAAACAACGCGATTACAGCTGGAGCTGAACCTCCAGATTACTGAGCTACGGCTGAATGCCCAGCCTTCCACTCCTCTGGAAGTTAGAGAACAATGTGTTAGTGTGATTCGAACAAGGCTGGAAGAAATTGGATTGGAAGTGCAAACTGTACCGGTATGTTGGACAAGCTTTTGACGTCCTCACATCCTTGCAAGAGGACCCCAACATACAGTGCCTGGAAAAGAGGCACGCGAACTATAGGAATAGTATGATAATGTTAGGGGAACTACGCAGACAGTCGTCCTCACCCAAAGACTGGCAAAGATGCAGTAAGAAAGGGCGCTGAAAGAGGAGGTGGACGCCACTAGACAGAAAGACACACTTCTCAAGGCGCGCATCCAACCTTGGATTGATGATGCCTTCACCATTACGGCCGATATTGAGGGGAAGATCACACAGATGCAAGGACTATATGTGCTAAGGCAGGTAGCGGATCTTCACAAAGAAGCATCGAAAGAGCGCATGCAGCAGGTCTAGCAAACCATAGAACAGTGTGCCACAGATCTCCAAGCAGTACAGGACCAGTTGGAGGGGCTCCGTGCCAAGGTCGCCGCACTAGCAGAGTGACTCAGGACGAGTCACGATGATTGTGTTAGGGGCATGTTAGGCATGGAATCCCCCCACAACATGTTTTGGGGCTTAAATCCCAAGTTTTGGTCAAAGGTTTTGTAAGACTCCGCGAACTGTAGGCGCGAAGCATGAAGTATAGGTTAAGTCATAGGGTTGTTCGCCCTAAAATATTGTAATGTAATGTAAAGTCATGTCAGCCTACCCATGGTCTACGAACCATGGGATTGTATAAATAAGAGCAAGGCTCTAGGTGTAAAGAATAAGAGAAAAATAATACAAATGGTTTGAGCTTAGAGTAGGATTCTAAGTGTATTGGGTAGCAGTAGTAGGAAGAGGCTTTGAAGCTAAGTGCGCAGAGGCCTAGCAGAGTCCACAGCTGAGTGCACGAACCCCTGCAGCTGAGTGCACAGGGTGGTGTCGAGTCTACAGTCTAGATTGAAGATTAATAAAGAGAAGTTGATTCCTATTTATGTGTACCTGCAGTGTATTGCCTTCTTTATGTTTATACTATTTTAGTTATCGTACATACTAATATGATTGTTGAATATGTTGTAATAATCATTAGTCTTACATAAACAAGTTAAGTAATCAGATAATAACAGATTAAATAGAAAGAGACTTGGGTAATATACGGGTTGCGCCCCGAGTAGGGCTGCGTGGAAGCAGCATCGCAGGTTGCGAAGGGATAGTAAGTGCGCATAGCAACGGGTCCAACTGCAAACCTCCAGAAGCTCATCAAACATCCCCAGGGTGCAGAAACCTGGTTTTAGCACCCTCACATACTACTTCGAGTGAGACCTCAGTCCATGCTCCGTGGACTATTGCCGAAAGGGCCAATAGTACCAGAATTTTCTTAGCTAAATCACCTTTGAACTTGGGTCAGGTCCATACAAGCCAACATCCACCTTCTGACATCTTCATATAAAATAAATGCTTCATAAGAAATACCTTATTTGAGGCTGTAGGTTTTTCCAATAGTTTGGCCAATTCCGACATTAAACACTCTGTTGTCGTTTCCTTTAAAATATTAAAGGCTACCGACACCTAGGCACAACCGTATTGTTCCAAGTGCCTTTATGTCGAGGATATCCCATTCTATGTCTGTCATACTTGTCGACTTCTTTGCATTTCTACTCAATGGTTGGTACAGATATTTTTGGTACAAATAATCTTCCATCTACATCTTCAATAGCTGGTAGTTTTTCCCGTTAAATTTTTCAACCCTAAACCTACCATCTTCTGCCATTGCTCCCACTCGAACAAGGAACCCTTCTCTCCTGTGAGTTTATCAACCAAATAGACCTTTAGCTTTGATACCATTTGTTAGAAAATTATATATTACAGAGTAATGGAACACATAAAATATATTGCAAAAATACAAACACATAAAACAAGAGAGACACAGATATATGTGGTTCACCCAATTTGGGCTACGCCCACAGGAAACAGCCAGTCCTTTCTTTTATATTATCCAGCAAAATGAAGAGATACAACCTACAACAGATCATTGTAATTCCCTCTTCGCTCTCACACAATCTCCTCTCTCTTTCTCATTTAGAATACAGATCTACATAGCCGCAACACAATTCCCTCATATATAGCGAGGGGTTGCCTTCTAGAGAAAAAAACCCTAAATTAAACATAACTTCTAACGTTAGATCTTTGCCTAATGAACAGACACATTACAAACTGTGGTCCAATGCGGTGATACCTCTGAATAAAGAAGATAACCAGGCTCCACACCCAACAATCCCAAACATTCCTCATATTGTCCCAAACTTTTTATGCATAAAATTTAAGGATAGTCACAAAGAAAATTTATTTTTGACACCTTGGAGGCATCCTTTAAAAATAGATCCTATACCATATTAAATAGGATTCTTTCCTCTTTTTAAAGAGCCTTTATTTCCCTAGAAACTCCCAATAGTTGGTGAGATATTGAAATTTTAAGTTAAGGAAATTATTCCTAGCAGTGAGCCGACCTACACTCAGTCATACAAGTCAGCCTCACTTAAAATAGATGTGTCCCTTCAGTTATAAACAAAATCAGTATAAATATAAACCTAAATTCATCCATTCAAGCTCATAATTTTTGGTGGAGACAAGACAAAAGGTAGAGAAGAAATCGTGGCCTAGAAAAGCACGGCACAAGTTTGTGCGATTGTTCTTGGGTTAAATAGTCTCCCACAGGTTCAAGCTAGGAGCATAGAAGCTATCATAGTTTTTGTGGTCGAAGTTGTCGTGGTTGAAGTTGTCGTAGTTTCCACGGTCACAGCTATCGTAGTTTCTGTTCTTGAAGTTCCCATAATTTCCATGGTCAAAGTTATCACAACTGTCGTAGTTTTCTTGGTTGAAGCTATCGTGGTCGAAGTTGTCATAGTTGTCATGGTCGAAGTTGTCCTGGTTGAGGTTGTCATAGGTAGCGTGATTGAAGTTTCTATATTTGCTATGCTTGAAGCTATCGTGGTCGAAGTTGTCATAGTTTTCATGGTTGAAGTGTTGATTTATTGGGATTGAACAAATAGAGCTTATCGAATTCTTCTATTCATAACAGAATAGGGCAGAGTTGGAGAACTTTGTGAAGCAGCATATTGAAGAGTTATGGAGATCATTGAAGATCATGATGCATTGAAGCCGTCATGAGGTGAACTTGAAGAAGTTTTGTTTGGGTAACATGAAGAGCACCAGTGACACCTTAATTTGAAGAACAAGGTTTTCATTGATGATGTGACGTGGAGACTAATTGAAGGCATTTCTGAAGATTGACAGGGCTTGTTGAACAATACATTGGGAGTCGTGAAGTATAACCAAATACATCTTGATGAAGTAAACTGAGCGTTGGAGCACAAGAGTTTGGAGCCTCGAAAAGACATGGTTGGTGCCTTAGAAGATAGGGTTGGAGACCTAGAGGATCGAAGTCCTAAAGAAACCAGGTTGGAGCCCGATCCAAAAATGGGATTGAAGCCCTTGAGGTTAGTGCCTCTAAATTGACAAGGTTGGAGCCTTGGAAGTCTAATTCAGTGCTTGAAAAAATACAGGTTGGAACCTGGGAGATTGAAGATCGGTGTCTCCATATAGGGTTGGAGCCCATATATATTGTACTTGATTTATTGTAAAGAAGAAATTAATAAAATATTTTATTCTTATTGTTCATTTTTTGTTCTAAATATAATTGATCTACCTAGTAAAAATAACAATTGAAAAGAAATATTAATTCACCCCCCTCTCAGTATTTCCAATAACTGGTATTAGAGCCAGTACCTTCACTCCAAGCCTAGCAGCTTGAAAGTTTATCCTTGGAACACAAATGGTAAAGCCAAGGAAGAAAGCCTCTAATCCTCCTAAAGACGTCTCTTCCTCAACTAGGAAAACTGAAGACAATCAAATTGAGAAAGTCCCAGTGTTCAATGAAAACTTTGATGTATGAAAGTTAAGAACGAGAAATTTCTTAATGGCTCAAGGCATTGGAGTATGGGAATCAGTGATTACTGATAGCATGATGAATGATGAATCCAAGGAGTAAAATACAAGAGCAATGAAGAATATCTTGAATGGGCTACCAAATTTTATAAAGGCCAATTTGGAAAAATGTTCATCAACAAAAGATATATGGGACAAACTTCATGACCATCACTCAAAAGGAGCATTGACCATGACCTCTAGTCAAGAAGATGATGGAAAAAAAGAAAGAAATCGAGAACCCATCAAACAAGCTGAAAAAAAACAATGATGACATCAAGGCCATAGAAGACCTAGAAGAAGAAGAAAGCAATGAAGACTTTGAAGAAGATCCCTTGACTAAATTTATAGTTGCCATGGAAGAGATTAACAGTTTTAAAAATGAAAATGAGGAACTTAAGAAGAAAGTGCAAGATGGTGACCAGGAAAATTCAAGGAAGGAAGTTGACCTTTTCAAGCTTCAAGTACAAGAAAGGGATGAGGATCTCACCAAACTTAAGGACTAATTTCATCAAAACAAAAGAAAGCATCATGAATAAATCATATCCATGACAAATAAATTGGTTAAGGAAAAGAAAAGGGAATAAACTTTGTCAAGCCACCTTGAACAAAGACTCAAGACCTTGAAAAAACTTCAAGCAGAGATTAGTCAATACAAGGAGGAGGTCTCCTCCCTTTGATCTCAACTAGATGAAGCAAGAAAACAAGCACAAGGAGCTATGAAGGTGATGGAAGATTTGGAATTCATAGAAGTACAAGTGGATGAAGGAGAAAAGGAAAGAAACAATATGATGTGCCAACTAGAATAAAAAGATGATGGCATCACCAATTTAAGACTAGAAATCACTTCTCTTAAGGCCCAATCATGTGAAGCAACCAAGATGAAGGAAGAAATGGAGATCTATTAGGGTTCAAGAGAAAAAAAATATAACAATCAAGAAATACACATTCAAACCATGTACACCATGATTATATGGAAAACCCCAATTGGGGGAAAAACCAACCAACAATAGATCTATTATTTTACTTGGTTAAAACACAGCGAAGCCGGCCAACAACCTGAGCTTTCACCACCCAACCATGGCTACCTATAATGGAAAATACCAAGCCTTTTAAGGGCTTCAACTACATGTAATACCATGGGCTCAAGACCATGAGTCACCAATACTAGGTGCCCAAAACCACAACTGTTAACCAGAACTGTTGACATAACCTCAACTCCACCATAGGGTCAAGTTTATCTAACAATCCCCCCTTTAAACTTGACTTTGGGTTTTCCTTGGCCAAATCTAGCCAAATCTGCCAAGTGAGCCAACCACCACTCACCTCCAGGCCCTACCCAGTCAATGTTAGGGTATTTGATAATCTCACAAGTTGTCCTAGTTTAGCATGCTTCATCATACCACCACATGCATCCCCATATCACCTAAGCGAACATTCAGACTTTACCAGTGATTTACTGGGGTACGCATGCCTTACCAGGTCTTACAGTCATATACCCATTTACATGAAAATTTTCATTTTATTTTTATTTTGTTGCTATCTTGACCCACACACAACTTGAACTGCTGCAAGTTTAACCATGCATTTCACCCTGTAAGACTCCTATCCCACTATTTAACCCTTCTCTTGTAAGAGAATTTTTATTTAAATTTCTGTTACTATTTCAAAATAGAAATGTTTCTTTAACCATAAAATCCCTTCAACAAATTTCTCCAAAAAAAAAGAATTACCCGACTTTCTTGATTTTTTAAATATCTAAAAATATTCCCAGGGCTTGCATTTTCTTCTTGCTCCTCATCGAACGAGGCTTTGGCAAAGCCTTCAGACTTCATTTTCTTCTTGCTCCTCATCAAACCATCACTCAATGGACATTGTTGGTTAGTGCAACAAGCTATTGCTTCAACCAGTGCCACCACTTCGTGGATGGGAACATTTCGAACAACTATCCAAGGCCCTTGCCAACCAGAGCTCTGATACCACTTGTTAGGGTTCAAGAGAAATAAAATATAACAATCAAGAAATACACATTTAAACCATGTACACCATGATTATCTGGAAAACCCCAATTGGGGGAAAACAAACCAATAATAGATCTATTATTGTCCTTGGCTAAAACACAGCCAAGCTGGCCAGCAACCTGAACTTTCACCGCTCAACCATGGCTACCTACAATGGAAAATACACAAGCCTTTTAGGGGCTTCAACTACATGTAATACCATGGGCTCAATACCATGAGTCATTAATACTAGGTGCCCAAAACCACAACTGTTAACCATAACTATTGACATAACCTCAACTACACCATAGGGTCAAGTTTATCTAACAAGATCATTCTATCAAAGAGGGATGAAGAATGCAAGAAAATGAAGAAAGAAATTTTCTTTCTTAAAAAGGAATTTGGCTTGCTAAATAAGAACTTGAAAAGTTCTCAAACCCTAGATGACATCCTAAGTCATCAAAGGTCTCCCCTTGGTAAATCAGGTCTTGGGTATGTAGGTGAATCCTCAAGCAAGAATGATGCAAACCCTAATGCCTTAAACAACAAGGATGTGAGGAAGCCAGAAATAAATGTTGATGTTCCCAGTTCCAGCAAAGGCAATGAGAAGAGTCAATACAAGTATGGAAGAAATCATACTCCAAGGAGACTTGCATATGGTGTCAAGAATACAAAAGGAAATGAATATTTTAAAGAATCCCAAGGCAAAAAGACTTCAGAAGTACATCATGGAAATTTTCATCTCCCATGTACCAAATTATATTTCTTGGATATTTCTATTCTTGTACAAACTTTGGGCACATGGAAAAATATAGTAGGGCATATCACAAAGACAAATATAGTGTTCCCTGTTAATCTCCTAGAAGCAAGTTTGCGAGAATTCATGATCTCGCATTCATGAGCAAGATGAAGTTCTTAAATTTCCATAATACTGGACATATGGCATGTGATTGTAACTTGATTTGATAATGTCATACTCTTGATGAATGACCACAATTGATGATGGCACTTGATGAGGTCTTGATAACATGGTTGGAGATCATTAGATGGCTGGAATACTATTTTGGAGTTCTTCTAATGATGTTGCACAGTGATTGCACTAGTATATGATGACATTGTCGATGCATCATGCTACATGGATGTTTCACTCCTACATAATGACTCTATGATCCTATGATGACATTGATAATAATAAAGAAGCCAAAGAATGAAGAATCCATGTTGTCCCAAACTTTTTATGCATAAAATTTAAGGATAGTCACAAAGAAAAATTATCTTGGACACCTTGGAGGAATCCTTGAAAATGGACCATATACCATTTAAAGAGGATTTTTTCCTCTTTCTAACGAGCCTTTATTTTCGTTGAAACTCCCAATAGTTTTTGAGATATTGAATTTTTAAATTAAGGAAATTATTCTTAGAAGTGAGCTGACCTACACTCAGTCATACAAGTTGGACTCACTTCAAATAGATGTGTCCCTTCAATTATAAACAAAATCACTATAAATATAAACCTAAATTCATCCATTCAAGCTTAGAATTTTTTATGGAGACAAGGAAAGAGATAGAGAAGAAGTCGCAACCTAGAAAAATAAGGAAGACAAGTGTGTGCAATTGTTCTTGGTTTAAATAGTCTCCCACAGGTTTGAGCTAGGAGTAGAGAATTTGTTGTAGTTGACATGGTCAAAGTTTTCGTAGTTTTTGTGGTTGAAGCTGTTGTAGTTTCCGTGGTCGTAGTTGTCGTAGTTTCCATGGTTGAAGCTATCCTAGTTTCCATGTTCAAATTTGTCACAACTGCCTTAGTTGTCATGGTTGAAGCTACTGTGCTCGAAGTTGTCGTAGTTTTCCTGGTCGAAGCTTCTGTAGTTGTTGTAGTTTCTGTGGTTGAATCTATCGTAGTCAATGTTGTCGTAGTTTTCATGTTTGAAGTGTTGATTTATTGGGATTGGACAAATATAGCTTATTGCAGTCTTCTCTTGAGAACAGACTAGGGTAGAGTTAGAGAACTTTGTGAAGCAGCATATTCAAGATTTATGGATATCATTAAAGACCATGATGCATTGAAGCCATCATGATGTGAACTTGAAGAAGTTTTGTTTGGGTAACATGAAGAGTAGTGGTGACACCTTCATGTGAAGAACAAGGTTGGCATTGATGATGTGACATGGAGACTAAGTGAAGGCATTACTAAAGATTGACAGGGCTTGTTGAAGAAGACACTGGGAGCTGGGAAGTATAACCAAATACACCTTGACAAAGTAATGTGAGGATTGTAGCCCAAGAGGTTGGAGCCTCGAAAAGACAAGGTTGTTTCCTTAGAAGATAGGGTTGGAGTCCTAGAAGATTAGAGTCCTCAAGAAACTAGGTCAGATCCTGAGCCAAATATAATGTTGGAGCCCTTGAGGTTGGTGCCTCTAAATTGACAAGGTTTGAGCCTTGGAAGTCCAAGTCAGTGCTTGGAAAAATACAGGTCGGAGCCTGGGACATTGAAGATTAGTGTCTTCATCTAGGGTTGGAGCCTGGGAGATTGAAGATTGGTGTCTTCATCTAGGGTTGGAGCTCTATGTATATTATACTTGATTATTTTAAATAAAAAATTAATAAAATCTTTTATTCTTATTGTTCATTTTGTGTTCTAAATATAAGTGATCCAACTGGTAAAAATAACAATTGAAAATAAATATCAATTCACCACCCTCTCAGTATTTCCAACAATTGGTATCAGAGCTAGTACCTTCACTCAAAGCCTGGAAGCTTGAAGGTTGATCCTTAGAACATAAATGGCAAAGCCAAGGAAGAAAGCCTCAAACCCTCCTAAAGATGTCTCTTCCTCAACCATGAAAGTTGAAGACAATCAAATTGAGAAAGTTCCAGTGTTCAATGGAAACTTTGATATATGAAAGGTAAGAATGAGAAATTTATTAATGGCTCAAGGCATTGGAGTATGGGAATTAGTGATTATTGATAGCACGATGAACGATGAATCCAAGGAGTACAATACAAGAGAAATGAAGACAATTTTGAATGGGCTACCAAATTCTATAAAGGCCAATTTGGAAAAATGTTTGTCAGCAAAAGATATATGGGACAAAGTAAGACATATCCATCATAAAAATTCCCTTGACTTACTAAGAAAACCCTTTATATATCTTTTTTCCTTACAATACCATGGTTTTCAAATCATGGGCACTTAAAACATACAAATTAATCCCATCCTTTTACAAAATAAGGGGCTTTAACTTGCCCTAAATCCCTTATGACTCCTAAAACACCGTGCGAATCTTTTATTCTTATTGTTCATTTTGTTTTCTAAATAAGAGAGATATTGATTCACCCCCCTCCCATTATTTCCAAAAATTGGTATCAGGGCCAATACCTTCATTCAAAGCCTAACAACTTGAAGGTTGACCCTTAGAACAAAAATGGCAAAGCCAAGGAAGAAAGCCTCCAATCCTCCTAAAGGTGTCTCTTCCTCAACCATGAAAACCAAAGACAATCAAATTGAGAAGGTTCTAGTGTTCAATGGAAAATTTGATGTATGGAAGGTAAGAATGAGAAATTTCTTAACGGCTCAAGGCGTTCGAGTATGGGAATTAGTGATTACTAATAACACGATAAACGATGAATCCAAGGAGTACAATACAAAAGCAATGAAGACAATTTTGAATGGACTACCAAATTCTATAAAGGCCAATTTGGAAAATGTTCATCAGCAAAAGTTATATGGGACAAATCAAAACATATCCATCATAACATGCCTTTTACTTACTAAGACAATGCTTTATATATTCTTTTCCCTTACAATACCATGTTCTGCAAATCATGGGTGAAACTCAAAACATACTAATTAATCCAATCCTTTTACAAAATAAGGGGCTTTGACTCACCTTAAAGCCATTATGACTCCTTAAGCACTGCATGAAGTGCATTCTTCTCCTCAAAATGTGGGTTATTTACAAAAACTTGACCTAAGGGGACCCTACCCAACACCTGGTCTCTATGAGGGCACCATTCCTCTCAAGAAAATCTAGGCTCTAACCTAGTCTATATGAGGACACCAATTCTCCTAAGCTCCAAACCTTCAAAAGCACTCCAAATACAACTCAATTATTGATTAAAAAAATATATCAAGGTATTACTTCACAGTTTCTTTTAGAATATCTTCAAGATGGCTTCAATTATTGATCCAAATTCTCTTCAATGGCTACTCCAAAATCTCTTCAATGGCTGCTCCAAAACCTTTTCGATGACTGCTCAAAAACATGCTTCAATCGTTGCACTAAAAGTCTTCAAGATCTTCTTCAAAATGATCTCGATGATTTGCTACAAGTATATTCAGAAGGATTCTTGAATTATGCTTCAAGGTCAGCTCAAGTCTACTTCACATAAGATCCAAGGGTGTTTTTAGGAAGCTTTCATAGTTTGCTCCAGATTTTCTTCAATGTCTACTCCATATTGTCTTCAAACTTTGCTTGAGATTGTCATCAAAAAAAGCTCTAGAAAGTCTTCCAAAATTTCTCCAAATGTACTTCAAGATTATTCAACACTACTCCAAAGTACTACAACAAGAGTACCTCCAAGTCTCATTAAAACTAGCTCAGTGTCTACTCCAAATCAAGCTGAGATCACAACACCAAATTGTCCACAAGAGGGCCGAAAAAATAAGGTTGAACTTGTCTCTTCAACGGGTCTGAATGTACATAGAGAGGGGGCCTAATTTTTTCCTTCACAAATATGAGACTTGTCTATAGGAGAGGTTGAGTTTTGGTCCTTTCCATAGATCTGAATTTGTGCTAACACAAGCTGAGTTTGCTCCTCCCATATATCTAAATTTTGTACCTTGCTATAGAGGCCCAAATTCTATCACTATGGGTTGATGTCTTGCACTTTGCCACAAATTTTCATTCTCCTATGAATTAGCCAAAATTATAGGGGTTGACGTATGTACTGAGGAAGCCGAGTTTTTTATTTCTAGAGATCTGAAATCTACGTTCTAAATAGGCTTAATTCTTGTTTCAAAATATTGATTAAATTCTGCTCTAAAATCAGATCAGATAACCCACCAAAAACCCTTAATCCAAAATAGATATATAAACCATAGATCCATCCTTCAAATCTCCTTAGGTCTGAGTTTTTCCTTTGTTTTCTTTGTTGAATTTCCATGACCTTGGGTCTAGGTTAGAGTCTTAAAATCACTGACCCTACCAAACCAAGAATCTCAACCATAAACTACTTTGCACAGCGAAAATAAAAAGCAGTAAATCACACATGCACAGAACATAAAAATATTTTAAATTTTTCAACCCAACTTCATTATATTAACAACATATAATATAAAAATCTAGGGCTCCCATACCAAGGATAATGGCCCTTAGTATAAGATACAAAACTTGGGCTTGGTGTTAGTCCATTGACAACCAATCTTCCCTCAACAAGATACTCTGACCCCCTGGCTGATGTAGTCGACTTCATAGCTCCACTCGGTCGTAACATGTACTTTCCTGGTCCCTCGACTCCCAATATGTAGCTCTTACCTCTATCAATGCTCCAAGTCATCTGACCATTGAATCTCGGCTATCTAGTCTACTCACTAGTTGATCATTCATCCATCAATGCATAAACACATCGAGGCTCCTGTCGATTTGTTCATAGCTCCACTTGTGAACAAATCTCAATCTGCCCACTACTTCTCCTTATCTACTCAGGAACTTTAGCCCATTATGGTCTTCATATGTTGCTCCGATGAAGACCAACATAGGGAACAAAGGACTGCTACTTATCAGTGCAAGATGTCAATCTCCCAAAATGAACACAGGCTAGGAGGACTGCCCATCATTTGCTATAGAATTCCTTCTCCACACACAAGTCTCAGGCTCCACAACTGCTCCTCTGGTTCATCAACCCTTTAGCTCAAAAACTGCCTCTCTCACAACTACCTTTTTCCATAAATTTGTTTCTCACCGAGCTCCAACTTGGACACTATCACGTTGTCCTACAGTACACCATAAGTGCCCAATCTCATCCACACTTTGTCTTCTCTCACACTTCCCTCCAACAATCCATGAGGGACCAAGTCCAAACTCTAGCATTTGCTACTAGTTTAGGGCATCCCTGCACCTATGATATCCTTACACACAGCTGCCTACAGACTTCACCAGTCCGTGCTTTACTTCTCCAAAAGAGGAGTTGTTGCACAAATATGGGCACATCAATGTGTACTCACCTAGGACACCATCAATCCATCATACATGGGTCCATCTACAACATACCTTGTTGTTGTCATCTTTCCTCTTAATCTAATGTGTTTGTTGTCACCTTGGATGCTTGGTAGGCCTCCCCACAATCCATGTGGTATCCTCCAAACAACTCCTAAGGCCTCCTACAAGCAGCCCACAAACTATCCCAAGCAATGGTTAACACTTTGACCCAATGCACAACAATCTTGTGCTGCAAGTCTGCTACTCAATCACTATGGAATCTATCACTAGTGTAGGGAATCTAATCACCATATCTTCCCCTCCTCCTTGACTTCTACACGCTTCCTTTAACTGATCCAAATTCTGGTCAAAGACTTGACCAAATACACCTCCATAAAACGTTGTTTTCATCCATGATTGTATGTTTCTCCTACAATTATGGTTAGGGAACAAACTTCAGACCTCACCCTCCAAGCAGTCAGCAAAACAAGCCTTCTTTTTCTACGGTCCTCCAAGGTAAGGCACATATGCCTCCATGCTACCCTTTTCTAGGATTTTCAACCTAGACACTACCCTTGAAGGGCATCTAACTGTTGGCTATGGCCTGCAGCCTAGCACAGTAGTTATCTATGGATGCGGTCCTTCCTTAAATATCACCCAAACAATCCTTAACAACCCTATTTTTTCACTAAGCCCTGCAACATTCACTACCTAGCAAACTAGTCAAGAAAAACCCTTAAACATGCCTTAAAACAACCCTTAACATACTTTAATGTCACCTACATCAAGCTACCTCCACCATAGGAATACCCACGTTGTCTTCTTGGCCTCTTTCATGTTGTCTCTAACCTCTTCTTGTTGTAGCTAGACCTCCTTTTCTCCACCGAAATTTCAGATCTCTTCTTTGAGACGTATTGCAAATTATTGGATGCCTAAAAAATGATCCATCACCCTCAATTTATAGACATATGAGGGGTTTCCACGAATTATTGAAGATACGCATCTATTGGAATATTTTAGACCAAGCCTTCGTGACTTGGCAACTAATAATTATCTTGTCAACTTCAAAAATTCATTTCTCTCTAACAACAATGTGGATTCCAACGATCTCATTGCATTGGAATCATATCACCAGGAATTATCATCCTCATCCATCACATGTCATATCTTCATCATGGTTTTGGCCCAAATCACGATGTGTGCAAAACCCCCAAGCTTGGACCTCAAACCCACAAGCCCATTTTTGGCGCTTTTACCTCCAACCCTTGAACACAAAGGCTTGGAGTACTTCCTAATCTACGCAAAAATCAGTAGTCCCTCTTAGTGATGGAGGTACTTCCAAGACTAGGAATTAACCATCATCATTCGGCAATGACACTAGCCCATATGACATCCATCATTGTAGCATACCCTCTAGATGAATCCGACAATATCAGTAGTGCATATGCCTCATCACATCTAAACCTGAAGATCCCAAACATCCATAAGGTTGCTCCCTCTCAGGCTAGTTTCCCTCTGAGCTTACATAATCTCCATTGGCTCAGTACTGCAAGCACTCATCCTCCTGGATCAAATACCACTCGTGAAAATCCCACCAATCTCGGATATGAAACATCACAATCCAATGAAGACTCTATCCTGCCAATATCCAGTCCATGAAATGAAGCCATCTCGATCAACCTAATCTCTTCCAAGCCAAAGAAAACCTCGAGCCATCCCAACCATCCATCACAAAACATAAGAAGTCCACGATCTAAAAACTGCCAACAACATACTGAAGTGCACCAGGTTCACCACTGATCCACCAAAACTCCCATCCCATCTCATCATGTAATCTATCAAGACCACATCTCCATGTCTTCAACTGAACCCTCTTCTCCATGATCCATACACCCACAAATCCCTCTGAGTTTCTTCGTTATGCACACTATGATTCACTATACCTTAAATTAGCTTAGATACGCTTCGATACCATGTTGAATTTCCACGACCTTGGGTCTAGGTTAGATTCTTAAAATCATTGAGGCTGCGAAACCAAGAATCTCAACCATAAACTAGTTTGCACATTGGAAATATAAAGCATTAAATCGCACATGCACAGAACATATATAGCTTTCTAATTTTTCAACCCAACTTCATTATATTAAAAAAATATAATAGAACAGTCTAGGGCTGTCGTACCATGGATAATGGACCTGAATACAAGATAGAAAACTGGGGCTTGGTGTCAGTCCATTGACAACCAATATTCCCTCAATAAGATACTTTGAACATCTAGCTAATGTAGTCGACTTCACAACTCCCCTCGCTCATACCCTATACCTTCCCAGTACCTCGGCTCCCAATCTACAACTCCTGCCTCTATCAATGCTCCAAGTCCATATAACCACTGAATCTCATCTATCCAAACTTCTCACTAGTTGATTGATCATCCATCAATGCATCAACACATCAAGTCTCCTATCATTATTTTCACAACTCCACTTGTGAACAACTCTCGATCTGCCCACTAATGCTCCTCATCTACTCAAGGACTTCAACCCACTATGGTCTTCCTACACTACTCTAATGAGGACAAACATAGGTCATGATGGGTTGCCACCTATCACTACAAGATGTCAATTTCTCACAATGAACACAAGCTAGGAGAAATACCCATCATTTGTTGTAGAAGACCTTCTCCACACAAAAGTCTCGAGCTCTGCAACTGATCTTTTGGTTCGTCAACCCTTGAGCTCAACAACTACCCCTCTCACAACTACATTTTTCCATCAAGTTGTTGCTCACCGGGCTCCAACTTGGAAACTATCATGTTGTCCTCCAGCAAACCATAAGTGCCCAATCCCATCCACACTTTCTCTTCTCTCACGCTGCCCTCCAATATTCCACAAGAGACCAAGTCCATGTTGTAGCATCTACTCCTATTTTAGGGCATCCCCACACCTAGGAGACCCTTACACACAACTGCCTGCAGACTTCACCAATCCAACCTTTGCTTCTGCATTAAAGGAGATATTGAACAAATCTGGGCACATCAATGTTGTGGGGTCGTTAATATGCCATGATTATTGTCACTTGTGAACGTTTATTCCACCCATTTCTACCATTCTTCATCATGTCATTTATTATAATTTATCATGATTTATGCTCTCATGGATGAATATTATTTATTCTCCTTTATTTCTAATAAATTGATGATTATGCATTATTTTACCAATGATAGTTCTAATAAGTTGGTTATAACCTTATTTACCATTTTTAGCCTCCAAAGTAACTTCTAGATTGAAGATTTGATTTTTAAATCAGCCAACTCAGAAATTCGCTGGTTTAAGGAGTGATAGTTTTGCGGTTAAGATTCTGAACAAATGAAGACGAATTTGGAAAATCCGAAACATGGGTTTTGTCCAGAACGGGCCCAATTATCTTCACAAAGAACAGTTTGCCCAAATTCGGCCTGTACAGGGAGAAACGTAGGGTTCTTTGAGCACGATTTTCTCTGATTTGCAGTTGCGGCCGTCCTCCAAATCTCAGCTGCAAAGCCAAATTCGCCTTGTTCTTGTTGATCAAATGGTTAAAGGAAAACCAATTTTGTAATAGGAATTATGTTGTACTTATCCTTATTGTAACTTCTCTCTGATCTCTCTCTATTTAAATGAAAACAGAGATCAGAGAGGGGGATGATTATGATGATTTGGGAGAGAGACGTGATGATGGATTTGGGAAATGAGAAATGATGGACAACGATAGTGGATTATTCATGCTGTAATTCTTAAGCTTCTGCTGCTGTAATGATTCCACAATTGGCTGATTAATAAATGATTTGGAAGTGTTGTTCCATTTTCTCATTCTAAAGTGACCCCGCAGCATCCGTTGGCGGCTAAGGGCCCAGCCTCTGGCGGAGTATGCTGCTACTACTGTATAGTATATTCCTTTGTTTTATGCATGGTTTTCTTATCCTTATTGTTTAGTAATCTGATGCACGAATGCTATGTTACCATTAATTCATTAATGTTTCTTTCCGAAATCCTTGTGGCGATTCTGCATTATATTATTAAATCTTTTCCAGAATTGATTGCATGGTATCAGTCTGAATCGGGTATTTCTGTTACAGAGCTTTTGTATTGAACATTACCATCATGAGATTTATTTGAAGTGATGATTATTGGAATCCGAAAGTAATGTTGTATTTGGAAGCATAGTTATCATCTCAGATTACTATCTTAGTGTGTTGAATGTATATATGATTGACGTCCCTGTTTTATAATGAACTGTTGTTCCATAATTCATTTGTAAATATCTTCTTGCAAAGTAAAGATCATTGGAATTGCTTTTGCCGATTGTTATTTGATTGCGGAATGAGAGTGTTGAACTCGCGAGATTTAGTTTCTTTCTTGCTGTTTCATTTTACTGCTGTCCATTTCATTTCATGCTGCTTTTTGTCATTTCCTTTTACTTGCGTTTATTGCTTTGGTGTGAGAGAAGGTCCAAGGCTGTCGTGAGCCTCAGCAAATGCTACCACGC